>JABUQX010016583.1:37500-62500 GCA_015478945.1 Trachelipus rathkii | reverse complement strand
TTTCGTGTCTTTCAAGTAAATCTTGACAATGACAATTCGACAATAGTTTTGCACAAATTTTTCGCATGTGAAAATGGTTTGTTAAAATTCTATGAACTACATTTTTATCCAAACCAGTTTCTTCTGCAATCACTCTGACACTGAACCGGCGGTCTCGCTCCAACACAGCTCTAACAGCTTCCAGATTTTCATCGGTTGTTGATGAGATTAGTCTTCCACAACGAGGGTCGTCTTCAAGATTTTCTCGGACCTCTTTGAAAGCTTTGTTCCACTTAAAACCATAGTTCTCTATAGAGTGGCATCTCCATAAGCTTCGTTTAAAGAAGCAAATGTCTCAGTGGCAGACTTGTTGCGTTTCACGCAGAATTTGATAGCGTACCGCTGTTCAGTATTCACCTGCATCGCAAAAACGTAACGAGGGTAGAAAACACGCCCACACACAAAAAGATGTAGTGAAAAAACATAACAAGGTTAGAACACACGCCCATACATAAATAGATGTAGTGGAAGATTGACTTTATAAATCTGGTTAAAACTGGTATGGATATGTAGCCTATAGGTAACTAGCTACCCGCTCGTATACGTCACGGAAGAGCTACATTACTGTCGCTTCATGTGGATACTCAAGAAACACTTACTTTTGAACAAAGGAGTATATAAATAATATATATAATATATATATATATATATATATATATATATATATTATAATATATATATATATATATAATATATATATATATAGGACATTTATAAGTGGTTGACTCGTTAAAATTAGGTTAGGTTAATTTAGGTTGTTTGGTTAGGTTAGGTAGGTTAGGTTAGGTTAGGCTTAGGTTACCCAAAATTTAATGTTATTTACCCTTAAAATTATTAAATAACGATACATTAATTATTGATTTTCGGCTCCTGGAGTCAACCACTTATAAATAGCCATATATACTATATATATATATATATATATATATATATATATATATATATATATATTATATTATATATATATATATATATATATATATATATATATATATATATTATATATATTATATATAACGCCTTTTGACACCTGTGAACCTCACCCCTTTTGACAGTTGTGAACTTACCCACTTTTGATACTTGTGAATTTAACCCTTTTGGCACTTGTGAATTTAATCCTCTTGACACTTGTGAACTTAACCCTTTTGACTATTTTAAACCTCACCTTGTGACACTTATGAACTTAACCCATTTGACACTTGTGAACGTAACCTTTTTGATACTTGTGAACTTAACCCTTTTGACACGTGAACTTAACACTTTTGAAACTTGTGAGCTTAACCCTTTGACACTTATGAAGTGACTTAAAAGTTTTCAACCGACGCCACAATCATCTGCTTTATTATATGAGTCCCGAGTTTCATCATAGAAGATTTCTTTTTTAAATTATAATAGATTTACAGCTCACGGAAGGGATCTTCTCTTGACTTCTCTAGAATTCGAACGAGGGATCGAACCCTGGCCCAAAACTCTACTTGTGACGGTAGACGGCATATTAATTAACTTTTTATTCCTACTGCCTCGCTGTCATCATGAATTCAAATGAAGAAAAAAGATCTCGATTAAAAAAAAAAGACGAGTTTCTTTTCTACATAGTTTTTTTTTTAAGGTAATACCACTCATCATGGGCAAAGAGCTTTTCAAGGAGGGGCAGAAAATATATATATAAAATATATAAAGTATATATATATATATATATATATATATATATATATATATATATATATATATATATATATATATATATATATATTATATATATATATATATATTATATATATAATATTATAATATATATATATATATATAATATATAATATATATATATATAAATATATATTATATAAATAGTATATATAATATATATATATATATATATATATATATATATATATGACACACGAACAGAACAAAATAAAAAACATTATATGTTTAACATGTTTATATAAACCTTATTCATAATAATGAAACTTGACATTTGCGTCAGTATTTAATTAACATTAATTAAAAAATTTGTAATTCTTTATCATTTTCCCTACAATTAACCTTACATAATTTGCAAACACTTTTTCCTAAAGAGAAAATGAGTTCTTGGGTAAGTTTAAGGAAAATGGAAATATAAATAAGAGAGAGAGAGAGAGAGAGAGAGAGAGAGAGAGAGAGAGAGAGAGAGAGAGAGAGAGAGAGAGAGAGAGAGAGAGAGAGAGAGAGAGAGACCAAAAAGTATTACCTAATATTGAAATGCTTCTTTTCAGATGTGAATATAGAAGGAAATCTAAATTAATGACACACTAAAGCAACTTAAATCATACATTGAAATATTTTGGTAACTTTCTTTTTAAATAAGAAAGTTATCCTTGATTTAAATATTTTTAAATATAAAGCTTACGATTTTTGTACTTAAATATCTAAAGCAATAAAGCATAGTAGACTCTTTGTGGTATGAGAGAAAGCTTGAAGCTTGTATAAAACCAAAATAAATGGATAGAATTTGGTGCCAAATTAGTATTCATCCCTGTAAAGCCCTTAATATCCTCCAATAAACGTCGAAGTTTCTGCTTTTACTCCATAACTCTTTCATAGAAATTATATTTTGTTGAAAGGTTTGAAAGGTAAAATGCTTTATATATAGCACTCTTTGGGCATCCAGATCTGAAGGCCGGTGGACCTCATGAACAAAGTTTGCATATATATATATATATATATATATATATATATATATATATATATATATATATATATATATATATATATATATATATATATATATATATAATATATAATATATATATATATATATATATATACTATATATATATATATATATTAGCTTTCATATTTAGATTTAGAACAGGTCATTTTAAATGATTTTTTTTCCGTCATTTGAATACATTTTTTTTTTAAAAAAAAAAAAAAAAAAAAATCGATTGCTTGATCTGCAATGAAGTGAGAGTATCTTTGCAGAACACAAAAAAGGTAAAAAAAAATAAAAAATAAAAAATATCCAAAATTTTCTTCTCAGAGAAGAAAATAAAGAAGATTTAAATACTATTTAAAAGTATTAAATTACAATTTAGGTACTATTTTGCTTATTTTCGTACGAAGTGGTAGTTCAGTATTTTTATCTCAGGAATAAACATATGTTATAAATAGCTTTATATATATATATATATATATATATATATATATATATATATATATATATATATAGTATATATATATATATATATATTATATATATATATATATATATATATATATATATATATGTATATAGGCAACATTGAAGAGAAATTCTTTAGTTTGGAAAAGAATATTTTATACAGCTGAGCTAGAAGGTTTAAATAACTTTTTATAACTGAAATAACTGACATGAAAAACTTTAAATTCATAAAAAAAAAAAAAAAAAATTTATAGCTCACTACATTTCAAAGTTTTTAATTAATTACAGCGATCAGGTTTCATATACCCAAAAATATTACATGATATATTATTTCAAAACTTCGTCCGAAGAAGTACAAGCTCTTTATGGGTTAACTAACGATTTGCTCATATAACAAGATCAAAGAATTTGATTTTATTTGGATATACTACTTACTATCTTCAAATTATTATCTTCCAACACAAAGAGTTTTAAATTATATTCCATTTCCTTATTTGGAAGTTTAAACGCCCATTGCTTTCAGGCTAATATGACGATATCTGGGTTGCTTTCAGGCTGATATCACGATTTCTGGGTTACTTTCAGGCTGATTTGACGATTTCTGGGTTGCTTTCAGGCTGATATAACGAATTCTGGATTGTTTTCAGACTGATATGACGATTTCTGGTTTATGAAACCTAATTTTCAATTCATTTTAACCCTTCTTCTTCTTCTTCTTCTTCTTCTTCTTCTTCTTCTTCTTCTTCTTCTTCTTCTTCTTCTTCTTCTTCTTCTTCTTCTTCTTTCTTCTTCTTCTTCTTCTTCTTCTTCTTCTTCTTCTTCTTCTTCTTCTTCTTCTTCTTCTTCTTCTTCTTCTTCTTCTTCTTCTTCTTCTTCTTCTTCTTCTTCTTCTTCTTCTCTTCTTCTGTACCTTCTTTCTCTTTCTTGGTATTTCTACTCTTGCTTATTTAACTCTTTTTAAGTTTGCTTCTTCTTTTTCACTTTCCGTCTCTTCCAGTAGCTCCAACGCAGCTGTCGAACCTCTTTTGTTATTCTTACAACTTTCGTCTTTAATCTCTTCTTTCTGATATTGTAATTCTTTTTTGTTATTTCTATTAATTTCTCATAATTTGACTTACTTCTTCTTCTTCTTCTTCTTCTTCTTCTTCTTCTTCTTCTTCTTCTTCTTAAGTAAGAGCTTTCTACAAACAAAATTGACATTTTCTTTGGTTTCGGAGATTCTAATTTTAATGGTCGAATCATGATAGTTAATTTGTAACCACATCATTATTATTATTATTATTATTATTATTATTATTATTATTATTATTATTATTATTATTATTATTATTATTATTATTATTATTATTATTATATTATTTTATTATTATTATTATTAGAAGAAGAAGAAGAAGAAGAAGAAGTGGTAGTAGTTATTACTTTAGTAGTAGAAGTAGTTGTATCGTTATGAGTAGTAGCAGTAGTAGTATCGCAGTGAAATAAATTTATAATGTTATATATTTATTAAAACGTGAAATCGAACACAAAATACATTTTGACTTGATTTCAAATTCTTTTTCCTAAACTCTTCTCGATATTATGTGGGAATAAAGTATTTTCCCACCAAAACATACAAAAAAAATTATATATATATATATATATATATATAGTATATATATTATATATTATATATATAATATATATAATATATAAATTCGTATATAATATATATATATATATATATATATATATATATATATATATATGCGTGTGTTTGTGCATGGAAAAGGTTAATAATAAAATGAGCTACTAAAAGGGTAAAGATGAACTGAGAGAAATATTGGTTCTATTATTATAGGGTGAGGACCCTGAAGAGGAAGGAAGAAGAGACGAAACCGATTGCACTTGTCATGGCCTTCCACTTTCCCAGAAAGAGACTTACTTATTTCTTCTTGTTGCTCCTCCCTTTATATTTTCCACTGTGGTTAACTCTTCCAGACACAAGAACAAGACCCAAGAGGTAATATATATATATATATATTTATATATATATATATATATATATATATATATATATAATATATATATATATATATATTATATTATATTATATATATATATATATTATATATATTATATATATTATATATATATATATATATATTAGGGCTCGCACTAAACCGAGTTTAACCGACTCTCATCAATCAAAATCGGGTTAAACCGATTTTGACGTCGGTTTTGACTTTTTATAAAATATATTTAAAAACTATATTTATTCATTTTCGAGGACATTTTTGGAAATAGGGTATTATTATTAGCAAAATTTCCTTTTTATAATTTAAATGAAAAAATAATTTTTTGCTCGCATTTTAAAAATTTTGCAAATTAATTATCAAAGTAAGATATGCCAATTATAAGCTTGCTTAATGTGATATATTCTTTGGAAATAATCTTTAGAAAAGCCCAACATATTAAGTGGTTTATGAGAGACAGACCTGTTTTAATTTTTTTCTGAATAGTTCGATAATCGAAAAGTCTTTCTCAATGGACGTTGGTGACTTTAATTGCAAATAATGCTCGATAAAGTTTTGAAGTTTTTGCTGATTTTCTAAGTTAATTCAAAATACCTATATTCTTTGGATATATTAACTCCTTATTCAGGTTCTTCATTGCTCGAGTAAACTCATGTATTGATAATTCAATATCGGTGAAGGAACTAGATAGGGAAACATCTGTTTCTAGCTGAAAAATATCTTCTTTTTCACTTTCTTTAACTCTCGTGACGTTTTGAAAAATATCTCTTGTTTGTTTGTTCAAAATACTTCATCAGAACTTGTTATGTTATATAAAAAAAAAGGAAAACTCTTGAGCTTGACTGCTCATTCATAAACATTTTTGGATGGTGGAGATAGCTCAGCACAGCCACAACTTCCACATTTCTTCTCGAAATACACCTATTAGAAAGGCCTTGATAAAGCTTTAAAGAAAATGGATTGCCACGCCATTAAGTTAGCCTAAGATAAATTCTAATTAAGACTCGCCTTCAAAGGGATTTTCTATAGAACGAAGATTTTGATACATAAAATCAAGTGTTTCCCATTCACCGTCAGAAACAGACAGTAATTTTAGGAGTATACTCTAATATATATAATATATATATATATATATTATGGTATAATATGATTGCACACTTTTTAATAAAAAGAAAGATTTACAATTCCTAATTATAATTTATTTTATACCACTCAATATCGTTTGTCACCTCTTCACGTCATTATATTTAATTATAATACGTTATAAGTATAGATTTCTTGAAACAGATCTTACTTTAATTACTGATAATCTTTTCACTGTCAATTTCAAAAATCTATCAGGCATTTATACGTATAGAGCATATCAAATCCTGTTTTGCAATCAATACTATATAAATATAAATAATATAATAATCTAAAATTAATTTCTCATAATTTTGATACAAATCCAATTGAGTTGATCACAATTTTTTAATGTATTTTTCCGCTCCTCACCCCCAATCTCTTGCCATAGGAGCCTTCTTATCTCATAAAGATTCTCTACCTGCTTCTTTGCATTCTTTATATCCGTCATGCTATAATCAGTTCCTAATGGTAGCTTAATACACAGAAACACCTAACTGTATTGGCGCACCCAGCTCTACAACAATGCTCGATGTCAAGGCTCAGAAAAGGGTAGGCACAGCTAGAAACAGGCGAGCGATGTATGTGAGAGTGATTGATGTGACTTCGTCACCACACTGGTTCTATTAACAGGCATTAGCAAATCACAGTTTAACTAAAAACTCATATGTTTTTCATAAGTCGTTAATTCTGCCGATGTGAGTAGTCACACGAACCTATATATCGCGAGAGGAGTATTTATCACCTACAAGTTGATTTGATAATACTACTTAGGAAACTATGCGTAGAGCGCGAGCGCTATATATTATCTCTATTGTTTTGTATGATATTATGATATACTATATAAACACAGTTGCCAGTACCAGCGCTAATATATATATATAATAAAAGATTGCTGCCCGATATTCACTTATGCCCTTATATGAGTTCCACGCGACTTATTTAACTCATGGTTACCAAAATTTACTTATGTAATTAATATAATGTTATAACATTATAATATATAACGTGACTATTCACAATATAGTATCTGTTAAAATGCTTTCAAATAGCATTATGAACTATGTGTGCTTGCCTGTGTATTATATCAGCAGGTTGACCTGAGATATGGGAATGACCGCAATTTTCCCTGAAAGATCACGTCCCACACATGATTCTATCATATCATAGGTCATTCACAAGTGATCAATATTTTCTTATACAAGCTCGATAGCACCACTGTATTCTTAATAAAGTCCTCGTTGTATAGCAAATTTTATATATTAGAGAGACGCGAGTATCAAGAAACACTCTGTCGAGATAATATTTTCTCTACTTTCTAGTTCTTTGCCCTTCTCATCTGTATTTCAAGAGTTTTTTATTTAGACGCTATATTTATCATGACGTTTTATTTCTACATGTTAAAACTTACAAAAAGATGAAATATATAAATAGTCAATAAATTACTCAATTATATATCAATTCATCAAAACTATTATAATTAAGAGACACGCGAGAGGATGCCGCTAATGATGGTTATCGCACATTATTATTATTTACCCATTTTCTATTGAATTTATTATTATCTTATCTTCACTTATTAACTCACATATGCTGCGCATGATATCAATAACATCTAAAATTGATGGATCATATTTTAAGCATACCATTTTAATCTCTTTCCAATTTCTCACCTGTTTCTACCTTAAATAAAATAAATATTAATGATCGCACTCTTCAGACCACTAAGCATAAATATACTAATCCTTCATATTAATATCCTACCTCTCCGTATTATATAATAATATATATAATTATATAACTACTATTATTAATATAATATTATATCTCCCATATATATATTAATATACCTACTAATAAATTTCTTTTAGTAGTATATATATAATATAGGTATTATTATACATAATATCATTATATACGGTGGGTAGGAAATATATAGATGATTATGAAGTAGAAATTAGATTATATATATATATAAATATTAAATTTAAATCATAAATAATGATATTATTAATTAATATAATTCATATAATCCTATGAGTATATATAATATATTAATATATTAAATATATATATAATTATTAATATTAATATATATTAGAATTTGTCTATATAGAATTAAAATTTCAGTATTAGGACAAGGAATTGCGGAGAGGCGCTCTTATGAGTTATATATTTCTAAGCTGTTCGATATTTAGGAATAATTAAATATAATATAATAATAAATAACTAGTTAAAATACTTAAAATAATCATTAATATAATTAAAAATAAATGTAATCCTTCAAGGCTTGGAGTTTTCGACACGGTGTTTGTATTATATCAATATAATATACACCATAATATACTATTATAATATAGTATACTCATAGTAATAATGGAGCCTCCGTCAGGGTACATAGGTGAGTTGATTCAAGGGTTATACGGGTATCATGAATAATCATTTATACAAAATATCACCTACCTATATATAATATATTAGTATATTCACTGAACAAGAAATAGAGTCTAATTAATTAAATAGAATAGGGGGTTAATTTCAGCCCCTCTTGGTCATATACCTGGAGAAAACATCAAATTTGAAACTTTCTTCACTATGATTCGAGTTTCTTCCTTTACGAGAAAGCAGCTTCACCTCCTATAATATATTTATATATATTTATTTGTAAATTTTACTTCTTTTATTATTAATATTTATTTCTAATATATATATTTTATTATTACTATATTTAAAATGACATAGGATGCATATTTCAAAATAGATACTGAGAGTTTGTTTATAAGAGCTATGTTGATGGATAGGTTATGCTCCTCACTAACTCTGACATTCAATGTAACAGATGTATATGAGAATGAGAGCTTCGAGATTTTACATATATAATACACCGAAATGTTTACTGTGTTCACTATGTGGCCTTCTCATTTAATAAAGCAGCCTATTTCCTCGTGGAGTTGTTTTAAGAGGAATCAATACTCTTCAATTCGCTAGTAACGTAGCCTCAGTTTAGTCATAAGATATCTTGGTATGGTAGATTGACAAATATCTTCACTTCCTCACCGCTATATATGAAAAGATGTAAGGAAATTCTCACCAGATACAAACTAATAATCTAGTCTGAAGAGAGAGCACTATATTTATCGCATGATTTGAGTTATCAATGAAGTGACCGATACTCTATCCCACAATACCACTAATTTTATATTAGGCTATTTTCATGATTCTCTCTATAATACGTGTCTCTTATCCAATGTACCGTCAGGTCCTCTTCTGTGAAGCCTCTTACTTCTGCTTATGCCCTCTTAGCGCGCAGTATCTGAGATCCTGCCAACATCTTTCTTTGAGACAAGTACGCGACTTACTTCGCGTATTGTACTCTGCGTCGCGGAGGGATTCTCGATAGTCCTAATATATTACTAGAGTATATATAGGTAATATATTATATATTTAATAAATATACAGTAATAATATTTATGCAATTTTAAAATTTAATTTTAGGTCGTTGAATACTAGGTTTTATTTTATTAGCAATACCCTCAATGGATGTGAGATATGTGTGTGTTTAGTGTTACTTATGTCGTATTGTTAACATGCTTTGCGAGCGTAAGTGGGATATATGTTAAGAGCGGAACCCAACTGAAATGTGGTGGAGTGGTTTCATTAAATTCTTAGTTGAGAGGCTGATAGGATTTTATAGACCTGTTCTTTACGGTATTTTGGGTATCTATTTGTGTCATTACGACCAGTATATTATTATGCATCATAAATTTTTGTGGGGCAAAACTGAGATATCAAACAGAATTTAAACTTACGAATGAGAATTTACTATATTTTGTTTTAAAACCCCAGGTATAGTATAATGTGAAGAAAGCAGCACCGTTCCAGATGGCAAGATAGGAACGACTCCCGTCGATCTATCTGGGATTAACCAACAGAAAATATAACCACCATCAAACAGGGTGAGCTTTTCTATTGAAAATAATAGTAAATGGATACAGTATCGCGATACACCACTAAATTATGTAAGACATATGTGGATTTTATCTGATTTGGGAAGAAAAATATATGTAAAGAAGCTGATAGTTTAATTAATGGAGACAAATCTTTTATCTATTCTAGTAATTCACAAATATTACAAAAGTACCCCGCCGAGTTTGTGGCTTATTGAAATATCTTTAGTATATATTCCGATATTTTATATATCATGTGTGGATCAATATGAATAGCTGTGTTAAATAATTTACAGCCCAAAAGCACGTTGAGAATATATATGCTTAACTACGAAGAAGCTCTCTGCAGAGTCATCTAAGGAAATTCCTTAGTCGCGGAGCTAAGCATTTTTTACTGCAACTCTGATTGTGAGCCGTCAACAATTTGACGCAAAGCGTTGCAGAGATCTTAGTTGCAATTTCTTTACGTTTCGGTTTCAGCTAACATATGCTATCTTAAAATAATGAAAACAGCTATTATTAGAATATATAATTCCTTCACTATTGAGGTCCTCCGCGTAAACACTCATAGCTACACAGAACTTTTTATTTGTATTCCCCTATGAAGTTTTCATGCTGGGTTAGCTTGCTTTCGTGTTATTTCGTCTTTTTAGAAATTTTGTTTAAAGCATAACATATTAGGAAAGGAATGCCCATTTACACCTCTACTTAGTACATCCGCGATCGCGAGGTAACATTACACAACTAATTGTGATTAGGGGGAGCCTGTCTGCTCCTCACTGTGTCCCATTAAACCTGTAACAGCCATGTTCACGCGAACAGGAGGTAAAATGCATACTGGGTTTTAATGCTTTAACTAATAAAATTATAAATAGAGTTAACATCTTGCTCGATCACGAGAGGATAAATCATCGTTAGCTTGACGGAGCACCGGCGGAGACCAAAGTGGTTTATCAGTATGATATGACTTTGTTCTCGCATGGACTATATGACATACGGCTCATCTGGTTAGACCTGTGTCTTCTAGTCCGTAAGACGATTCGCAGTCGGAGATGGTTCACTACGCACTTATGTTAGACGAGAGTAGATATATGATCATGTTATGTATGTAAATTTTTAACTAAATTAGTATAGTTGCGCTGCTTATTCAATTGATATCTGGCTGTTCGATGAACATTACTTACCGCTTGTCTGAACCGCATTATCATCGTAGCGCGTCAATCTAATGCATTTATAGTTTTTATCTATAAAAATTGAACTGAAAGCACATGATGTATCAATATTTCATATTTTTCCATTTTATTTTATTTATATTTTGTCTTTGTTTATTTGTGTCTCACTCCAGTAGAACCTGTCGTGTGTCGTGCAGTCTGTTGACTGAGATTCAGGTGCATACATATATATAATAGTTTGATATTAATCTATATTATATACTTGTAAGTAGTACGTTGGCAATCAGTGGTGCTATGAAATGTTAAGGCTGCTGTCTAGCCAGTACGGAAGGTTTTAGGAGAATTATTGTCACTCATGAGTCCGCAGATCAGTGATCAACCACAGCAGCTCTCTCGGAGAGTGGAATAATAATCTATGTCTGTACTTCGTGTAGCAGGGAATTAGAAATAGACACGGATCTGTCTCAGGCATCTATGTGGCATACTAAGAGATCTGACCAGAGAGTAACGTACACAGTATATAGAGAAGCTTAGATTAGTGCTAGGTCTAATTGGTGAATAGGTATAAAACAGAGGACTGACAAAGAGTGTAAGTCCATTGTGTGTCACTCACGATAATATATAGATAAGACGAGTGTACATGTTTACAAATGTTTTGTTTTAGGATTAGATAAATGATTTCGATCTTCTTTTTTTTTTTTGTCAGGCTATTAGGTTCCTTAATTTAAAAAATGTCACATCCTTATGTAATTCCTATGAAGCTCATATCATGAAGATAGGAGGCATTTCAAGATGTTATATAATATCGAAGAAATTGAAAATAAATATTTCAGTAAATGTGTATTTTTGTTTTAACCTTAGATTTTTATTATTCTGCTAAGCCTTTGAAGAAGTGTAAATTTAAAAAAAGCACGCTCTTAGTAATTACTTAAGACTTATTTTTCCTTGAACTCCGTTTTGTAGAAATTTCAAAGAAAATTGCTATATAATGTAACTATTATTTAGGATTGCATAATGCTTTATAGCGTAAAAGCTGTATTTGTAACTCACATATATTATATAATGCAGGATTTTAAATATATATTCCTTAATTGGTTTGAAAGAAGATTTATATTAATTTTCCACTCTGTATTAATATGTTTGAAGAATTTAAATGAACATTTAATTTGGAAAATAAGCTTCTGACAAAAATATTCAACAATATTTTACATCAAATGGTTTTCAAACTTGTGTAAGAGTATTTTGGTCATATTTAGAAAGTGCTTCTTTAATGGTTTATGAAGAAAGATACTGAGAGCTTAACTTAATAAATTAATTTTAACCTCATATTGATTAACTATGTTCATTGTTGATAAACTAAAATCGGTGCAAAATAAACTATACTATTCAGGTGGTGGATTTAGTCCAGCACATAAATCCTGATGAGAGTGAGATTAAGGCAGGTTCCAAAGATTACAAAAAAATACATCAAATTTAAGAACAACTTATTGTAATTTAAAAGTTTAGAAGAATAATCTTTAGGTTAACGGCTACAATGGAATCATTCGGTCACTATTCCTGTTATCATCTGTATTGTTTTATATCCTCTATAAATTTTTAAGGGTGTCCAATATGAACTGAGTTTTGAAATGAAAGACTATGACATTGAAATGTAAATGTTGAAAACTATTTGGTAATATTAAATCAAAACTATATGTCTATTATAGTTTTCTTTCTTTTTTTCACTCAAAATCCAATTTTTTCTTTAGAGAAATTAACTGAAAAACCATTAATTCATACTTTTAGAAGCTTGTATATTGAAAGTCCTGACTTACATCAAATTTAAATAGTTAGATTTAAATTCAATTTGAATTTTAATATTCATAAATTCTATGCTAAATTTATTTATGCATCATTTTATGATATTTAATCATTATTATTTTAAATAATGTTAAAGAATATAAAATTTCATAATTTATTAGTTTTAACTTTTTTAATGTTACAGTTTATAAATATAACTTTCACTAGATAATTTTCTTATGAATTGCATTAATATCTATTTACATAGCATTTTTAAAATGTCAAATAGCGCGCAATTCAACTTCTTTCCCAAAAGAGGAGATTCTCAAGTAGAATTATTACATTTGCCAAGAAAAAATATTACATTTCATTATAAGAAAAAAGGTAATTACTTTGAGGAAGAGCAGTACGCTAACCACCTCTGGTTGTAGTAGAATTGAAGATTCAGAAATTGATTAGTCATATCTTTCGGGATACACTTCTTGCGAGATTCTATCATACAATACGATAGTAGATTGGAATAATGGGTTTTAGATATCCATTTGAAATTAACCGAATCCAATTAAAGAGATATAAATTGTCTTAATTAGGAAAAATTTATCATGCAGTTCAATCACTGGTAACGGTATACGTATAACATATGGAGCTTCAAGCGGTTGACGAACGTGGTCAATTTGAATCCAGACGACAAAATCGACTAAGATCAGAAATAATGTAGGAAATGGACGACGAATGAATTAAGATGTTCTTTGGTTTATCATAATCCAATATTAGGCTGTGGGGTTGATGTCGATAGTGAAGCATGTGTAAGAATAAATGGAGTAGAAACTGAATAGTTTAATAATAGTGGAGTGAGGCATAGATGTGTTATGTCTCCGTGGCTATTTAATTTGTATACGGATGGGGAGATGTTAGTGGAGGGTGTCCTGCGTATTGCACGCTGATAATTAATTAGTTTTGTGTGACGAATCTAAAGAAAGTTTGAGGGGTTTGACAGGGTGTGTGAAAGAAGGATTTGAAAGTAAATGTAGATAGGAGTAATGTTAAGGCAATGAGTGAAGAGAGTCCGCGGGGTGAAGTTATGTTAGATGGTGAGCAATTGGAACAAGTATTTGAGTTTGAGTATTTAGGTTATATGTTGGATGAAAATGGAACGATGATCCCGAGTGTAGCAGGAAAGTTGAGAATGGTAGGAACGTGGCTAGCTGAAGGGACTAATTAAGTTTTGAGGGCGCTATGGTTCTGCATGACGGTATGTTTTACAGGTTTTAATGTATAGTAATAAATCTACGGCGTGGAATAAGAGTATAGATATAAGATGAAATCTGTTCAGATGGATAATCGTAGGGACGTGTTAGGTGTGAGAAGAATTGATAAAATGAAGAATGAACGTGTTAGGAAGTTGTATGGTGTGAAGAATGACGTAAATGAGAGAATAAACGAGAGTGCATTAAGATGATTTGGTCATATGGAAATGATGGATGATGATAATTGATTGATTAAGCGGATCTATAGTGGTGAGCGTGCTGGGAATCAACTAACTGCGAGACCAAAGAAAAAGTGGATTTAGTCACTATTGGAGTGTCTGAAGAAATAGAATGCGAGTTTGGCAGAGACGAGAATTAAGAAATGTACATAATAGGAGTGAATGACGGGGTTTTGTGAGAGGTATGGTTGTCGGCCTGGCCCAGAGAATGATTTCTACATGGACGAGATACCATAGTGGAGGTCCGTCTCGGTGTTGTGAAGCCCTAGGGTGGATTTTTGGCTGCCACTTAAGCGTATGGGGGGAGGCGTAGGGGTTGGGGGGACTTTCCTTTCGACATATATCATGCTCTTTTCAACTGTTCTATTTCCTTGCATGTTACGCACCATACTCCCATCTGTTGGAAGTGAAAGCATGATATATATACTACTATAATAGCTATATATATATATATATACGTAATGATATATATATAGATACTATATTATATATATATATATATATATTATATAGTATATACTATTACTAATATTCTCTTTTAGTAGTGGCTTGCTACTTGGGATAATAATGGTAGCCAAGAGGAAAATATATCCTGGATATTGGAAAATCTACTAACTGAAACCAATATTAAAGATGGTTTAAAGTTTGACCTATTAACGAAACCGTACCAACCACCAACTATGTACAAATTTATAAAAGATGTTGAAGGGGAAAGAGGCCTTTTTTTTGTGTAATGGTAGATCTGTACAAATTCTTTGGCTAGTGTAAACTTCTAAAAATATTGAAGGGACCGTTTTGTAGATTGTGTGTGTTTTATTTAGACATTCTATCAAAAGGTATATATTGTGGCTGAATTTATCGTAAACGATTTTAGAAGTAATATAGAGGACATGCATTCACGTGATAAAGCCCATGTAGTTTCAGAATGACACAAAGAGATATCTCAGTAGCCGCAAAGAATTTCAAACAAATGCTAATAAATAACTTGTTAATGTAACTGAATAACTGCATGTTGCTGAGCACTTAATTATTCAAAAAAAAAAAAAAAAGGCAAAAATTAGTACTTATAATTTCTACCTTAATATTTTGTGGCACTCATGTTATCGCTATTAGAGGTAGCACTGCAGATACCGGCAATTTTTCATACGTGCTTAAATTCAGAGTAGAAGCTGGAGATGTTCTTATGGAACATTTGAAAAAAAAGCGGAGCAAAGGCCAAATACACATTACCGGCATGATTCAAGAATTAACTTAGATTTATTTGTGGAAAGTTGATATGTAATTAAATTGTGGATGAAGTAAAAAAATGTGAATATCCGGGACAGAACAGATATCGATTGGTGTTCGCTTCGTTGATAAGGATCTCGATGTACGTGAAGAATTTCTAGTCTTTACTCCTCTTGGAAAACAAACCTGAAGATATGTACAATTTAAATATGAGTAAGCTTGTTGGACTTGGATTTGATGGGTGGGTGCTCCACCATGGCTGGCAAAGAAAATAGATTTCAAAATTTAATAAGAAGTCAGGTACCCTAAACCAAATTTTCATTGTTGCCTGGCTTCCCCCCTTGGGGCCCAATGGGATATTAAATTGTAGGTAAATTTTATTGCACAAGACGTAGTGGGAATAGGTTTGTTCCAGGAATTTCGAAGCCAGTGTTTGGAATTATAAAACAAAATTAATTAAAAACATTTTCGTGGGAAGAGGAATTCTCACGCAGAAATTTGGTAGCACACATACACATTGCTATTGGCGAACACGGAATGTCTGCCCAAGTCAAAGGATCAATTAGGCGAGTATTTGTGTTTCTTGTAGAAATTTTTTTAAACCTAAACATCGCAACTATAATTTATTAATATAACTAATTGAGAAGAATCCTCTCAATCTGAATCAGTATGTAACCTGCGGAAAGCGCTTCATAATCTGCACAAATCTGAACCTTGGATCATGTCAGCTCTTAACTTTCAATACGCATCAGGAAGCCTACATATATCTCATCTGATTTAATAACCAATTAGTACGATAAAATATGTTCATATTTGAATGCCTATACGTCAGAGATCACTTTTTTAGGACAATACATATGTAGCCTCCAAAAGTTATGGGAGGACTGTAGTTCATTAGTGCACATAGGAAAGCTATTAAAAAAATTTTAAAAAACCGATAGAAGTGTAAATAATTCATATTTGATTTTAAAGGATTTTTAAAAATATATAACGACGAATTTTTGTGAAGATGTTTTCAATTACCCTTAACACTTCATATTTTTCAAAGTCTCACGCATTTACATGTATAAAAAATAATAATATTTATACCCAGCCTTAAGAACATCAAAAAGTTCTGAACGCTTGAAGATTACTTTAGATGTTATCATTATTTATCCATTTCTTCTCCTTTTGCCTTCTTATGCATCATGTACACAGAGTATGCCGATTTCGCACTACTTAATTATAATCTATTTATACTTCACTTATGCTTTTTAGTCCTCATCTCTCTGTATACTCATTGTTGGTCGAGTTTACGATAATATTAAATATACTGATATTATTTTTCTTTTATATATATCTATATTATTTATAATTAATATATTTAAATATCATTTATTATCTGAATATCATTAATCTATGACATTTTTTATTTGTTATTTTTTTTAGTTTTATAACTCTCATAAAGTGTGTGAATTATTAATTTTAAATCATGTATAATCCTCTGTGCTCTATTATATTTAACTGGAAGGAATTGGATTATGTGGATACATATAGATAAGTATTGTAGTTGTTATGAGACATTTTATGTAGGTTTACAGCATCATTACTTATTTTCTCTTATTATTCTCAGATATATTCTTGTGACGAGTATATTTTATAGTATGTTTGATTGCTTCTAGAAGATAATTCTATTTGTACTAGTTGTTGGATGGTTTCTTTATGTTGATTGATTTTAGGAAACTTTGTTGTGTTGTTCATTATAATCTTTCTTAAATATAACTGTTAATCTTTTGCGTAGTATATTACCTTTAATTTCATGTGTTTAACCGGTATTTACATCATTAATCGTATTAAGGTCTTGATATGGTTGATTCTCTCTCTCGAGAGTATTTATTTCTGATCTCTATTTTTTATTTTTTTTTCTTTATTTCGCATTGAAAAAATAAAATTTTCTCTATATATGTTTTCATCTTGATTGTTATTTAATTCAGATGTAAATTTTAGTATTTATATATATTTTAATTTATAATTTCTGTAATATTTTTTTATTGTATATTTGTGATGAATATTTTGTTATAAACTTTCTTCATATTTTTAGCATTTTCCTATTAGATTTTGCATTTAAAATTTTTGTGCTCTTTATACATTAAGCTCATCATATATACTATATTTGACTAGAATATTCTGGTATTGATAGTTTAACTATATGCGTCATCTAAACACAATAATACACAACATAAATAGTAAATCACCAAAAATATAATAACCCACCTATATTACATTATACTACATCTAAACTCCATTACATGTCGCTCACTGGGCCACAAATATTCACACATTACTTTCTTTTCTCTTATACGTATGAATGTATCAGTAGTAGTATGATAAGGATGGTTAATAAGGTCGAATTCTACGTTAACAGACGTTTTATATTATATATCTAAAATTTGCTCCGTGGAGATCATGTATGTGAGATATAAAGTGGCCAATAAATACACTTTCTACGCGATTATCTAGGAACCATTTTTTATACAGAATACATGATTGTAAATAACGGGACACTAAAAGTAGTATAAGTTTGCATTATTAATTGAGTAACTGGTTAATCTTCTTCAAGTTATTCGAATAAATATGTATTCATGTATTTATTAATAGATGACTTATGCAATTATAATTTACAATCTATAGAGATTTTAGATTTATCTATCCTGATATTGTCGACATCCTCAATACGAATGATCGATTGCTTTTTGCACGACTACTGATACCAATCTCGCTTTCGTATTCAAACTACTTTTTTGATATTTGACATGAAATCTTCATCTACTTTTCATATCACTTGTTTTTTTGATTCGGAAGTTTAATGCCTGCCTAACATGTGAGATTTTTCATTTTAGTCAAGTAGCAGGAGCTTGGACACACAAAACTTAATTTCGTAGTTAGCTAAATTAATTCTTAGGATATTTCTAAATCTATTATTTCTTTAGGTCAAATTTATTCTATAATATATCTTAAAGTCTATCTCATGGTTTTTCCTCTTCAGATTCAACATCTCTATATTTTTCATATTAATTTATTTATTAGTGTATCATAAATACATACGAGGTAATTTATATACCTTAAATGATTATTTAATGAATTTCATTGCCATAGTACGATAATTTTGAAGGATTAATTCTTATTCACAGGCTGCAAACTAGAACACTAAATGACGATGATAAACTTTCAACCTTTTCTAAACGATTGCGCAAATTTTATTAATTTCGCTTGCAAATCCTGTTGGCTTGGATAAGGGTATTGCCAAGCTCTGAAAAAACTTTATACAATAGCATTTGCTTAACGCGTCCCGTCGAGAACAGAAAAATTTGTTCTGAAAATCTTAAATTTAAAAAAAATTGGGTTATCTTTATAAGCCTTATTATAGGTTCAATGATTTTCACCTCTTTAGTGACGTTGCGTAAAAATATGGTGTAGGCCTGTTCGGTTGTTTTGCAAATGCGAAGAACGAAGAATTCACATCAACAAACACAGGCTCCTTAGAAAGTACATAGTTAACAGGAGGGGAAACTGAAAAAAATTTATGCGAACTTGAGGTTCTGTGCCGACCTCATGTAGCCCTTCCCCAAGCTTAATTAGTTTCCGAGGAGAAAAAGAGTGTCGGATGGTGTTCTAATCAATCTATGATATATATATAATACTTATATTGATATTTTAAGAGGGTACGTGCGCGGGTAATAGGGAGATTCCTAACAACCTATATATATGTTTATATATATTATTTATTTTGGGTTATATATATAATATTATAGATAATATTACGGAAGAGTGATATATACAATTTACATTGACAATTTATATATATTTATTAGTTATTCGAGATATCCATTAATGCAAATAATAATATGAGTATAATTTTGATTATATATATTCTTGTACTCACCAAAATTATGAACGTTATATTAATTATTATTTATTAATCCTACATTTTATAATTATATACAGTACAATTTTAACTCAGTATAGAATATTCTGCTGAACTTACAAGAAATGATTTTTGGTGAATGAGCGGAATTATCACTATGATAATAATACTAGCCATCTAGGACTAATATAATTGTTATTTAATGTATAATATTAAACTAGTCTAATACTAAGTAAAATTAATAGTATATAGCCATATATATATGAGAAAAAATATAGTTTATATTGTATATCTTTGATATATTTTTATTAATAATTCAAATCTTTTACAACATTTTTTTTTATTATTTTACTCTTAGCTCCCCAATACGTTTAATGATAATTAATTTAAATTATGCTTTTGTTGCATTATATTTTTATATTGTTCTTTTTTTTAACTTGCAATGTAATTTCGCACTTAGTAATCATCAAAATGTAGTTCATCGAATTGACATATATTCAAAATAGAATTTGATGGTAGAAGTGAAGCGAACATAGATTAACAAAAAAAGATTCTTAAATATATTATATAAATATATTTATTTGATTTTTATAGTTGTGGATTTATTGGTAATTGTATATTATATTATTTTCAAAATGAAAATATCTTTTAAAAAGAGAACGATACTTACAGAAAAACAATTACATATTTTGAATCAGCATATTAAGCTTATTACAAAAATGTAAAACAAAAATAAAAAATATTAGGGTGCTTCGAGCCGACGGGGGACAGAGGGGGGACATTTTCACATACCCGTAGGGAGGGGCGGAGCCTAACCCCCAGAGGCACACCTAACAAGGTACGCTCGAAAAAGTAGGCGTGCGGGATTCGCGTTTTGAGTACACGCTAGATAACCCCCAGAATAGAGTACGGAGCGGGAACGTAGTTCGCATATTCGTGAGGCAGTGGCCAAACCGTTCGTACGTTTCCCCGGAAGGCCGAGAAGACCCCAAATTCTGACTCCATAGCTCTATCTTTGGTGCGGTTTCAACCAACATTAGTGGGTGTTTATTCTCATCGATATATGTTTTTAAACAAATAGATATAAGTAAATAAAATGACTGTGTAGAGATTCTATACGTAACAGGTCTGTAATAGTGATTATTATGAAGTATCAATGTCCGTCTAGTTCTACTGTAACACCAGTTGATTGTCTATATGGATTTGAATTCATCTATACTTTCGAATATTCCTCATATTGTATAATATTATATAGAGCATAATAAAAAAGACTAGATTCGGTAAGACACGAGTTCGTAAAAATCTACAGCAGATTACATATTAATGATAAACTTTCAGAGTCACTGAATATTAATAATTAATATATAGAAAGGGATAATCAATATATGCAGTTAGATCTGGAGTATAAATTTTTTAATGTATATTAGATAATTACTCAATACGTCATATTTTTAGCAACGTCATAGATTATCATGTACTATATACTAATATATATATTAATATAGGGAATAATTTATAAATATTTTAAAAAGTTTTCTATCTAATATAGCGAGTAGTAGCAAAATACTCAATCTGGGCGATCTACAAGAAAATCTATTCTCGAAGATTATAAATGATAGTATGACACTAACGATCAGTAAGTAATTATACAAGGCCAGAAATTTCATTCTTATCAGATGATATAAATGTTGCGTGACACCAATTAAAAAAAACCAAGTTACATACTTATATTAATTAAATACCTGCGGGAATGTTGATACTATTATTTATTTATTATATTCATACGATCAGTTTGAAATGTGCAGGAGCGTATTGTCCTAAAATAGGGTTTGAGAATTGGTAGTGAGAAAACGTATTTTTTTTTGAACTATTATAGTAGAGCGTAATATATATTGGGTATACCATATTACGCACTCAGCTTGGAGACATTATATCTCAATTGAAATGTAATGGAGAAGTAAATATATCGGAAAGGTGTGCCATTTTTTCCATCCAATCCGAATGAGGAATCATGTTATCTGTATTAGGGTATATATGGGGTGTAATTATAATAACAAATTATTACATCTAAATTAAATATGTAATATATACTATATATATACTATAATATCTATGTAGAATATGGTATAAGTAATACTGTAAATAATAGGTTTCATATCAATATTACGAATATTCACATAAATAAAATAATCCATATATTCTCAATTTATTATTTTATTTTTATTTTTTATTTTTATTATTATTTTTGCTAATAGAAAAAATAATTATACTATGATAAATTTTTTATATTTTATTTGTATTATCAATTCAATTTAACGAACATTTTATAAGATTTCAATAAAGTTCTAGATTTCCATATTTAGGCATTTCAATTAACTTATGAATAGTCTTCAAGGTGACAATATTGCATTGGTTTTAATTTTTAAAAACCACTATATTCATTATCGAACAACAAGCAAATGTGTCGTCAATATATGGAAAAACAAATATTAAAATTACTCATAGGGGTATTGTCACGCTGAGCTAAATTTAATGGGGATAACTTTTGAATAAATTTTAGCAAAATTATTATTACTCCATCTAATATGCTCAGGATGGAAAATTTAGTATCTTCACTATACTCAATTTTACATATAGTCCATTTGATATTTATTAACAGAAAAATAAGTAATTTCTTATACCATAAAAACAAGTGGTCGTATCACAGGGAATCTTTTGTTTCTCGGGGGGGGCCAAACAAACAATTCCGGTTCTTTATATAATAAGTATTTGTTCATATTGTAATGTACACTAATATTGAATAGATATAAAGGTTTCGGGAGAATATTTTCCTTTATAGGTACATTCCTATATAAAATTGAACGTATACTCACTACTGATACCTACCTACTATACTACTATATATTAACAATTGTATATATATTATAAGATATATATACCTTAACCTGTTATTAATTGTTTTAAATAAGTATATATTTCTTATAGCTATACTATGTTTAAAAATTAACTAATAGTATATTAATACACCTATAATTACTTCGAATATAAGAGTATATATTTAAAGTGGAAGGACAAAATTTAAATTCCTAAGAATTTATATGAACTAAAATCATCTTTAGTAAATTGTTAAATTTAATGCCTGACATGAGAGTGAGCGAAGTTCGAGATAACATACTCAATTTTTTATTTCATATTTCGATGTATGTTAGAGAAGGGTAAGTTCCATAGACTTTCATCTCCAATACGTATTTCAAGTAGGTTTCAAGAAGTCCTAATGTTGAAAAGCTTCTTTTCTACTGAAGCATTAAACACGGGTAATACTGCCAGTATTTGACAGATGTAAATACTTTGGAAATTGTGACTGAAAAGAAACTAGTCCAATGCTATTGCGGGGTTTTTGGCGAGCCTGTGCTGCGATGCCATTTAATTCCATAAATCCATTCTGCATTTCTAAATTTCATTTGGGCTTTCGAGAGTCTTCCTTGTAAATATATTAACACATCTTTTATATTCTCATATGGCCGCGCATTTTCACCGTTCGGTATGACAAATTGCAAGTAAAATTTAAAAACCTCTCTGCTAATGCTGATATTAATCATCCAAAAAATGATATAAAATGGATGTGCGATAATAAAGTCTGTGGGTCGGAGTAGGATTGTTGGGTCTGTATTTTATTTGGAATTTGTTAATTCTTGTACAGCAATTTCAATACTCAATTTCAGAATTCAGATGCGCTTACACTTCTTCAAAATCAGCTGAAATTCTAATGTTGCTTTTCTCTGATGGTTTCAAGTTAGTTTTAAACTAATGGAACTACGGATTTGTTTTCTGACAGCGCGAATTAGGGAATTTTAACCTTCTGCACTTTATATAAGGATATGATACTTAAAATTTTTTAGTGTCTGAAAATTTCGGGGGGGGGGGGGCCATGGCCCCCTGGCCCCTCTAGAAGTATAGTATAATATATATAGTATATATATATATATATAGTATACTATTACTATATATATATTTATAATATTATATATGTATATATTGTATATAATATTAATATATAATTTATTATATATATATATACGTATATATATTTATAATATAATATATATATATATATTATATATAGTATTTAAATACCTACCAATACTGCGAGCAGTGCAGTTTTACTTTATCCATATATATATATATATATATTATATATAATATATTATTAATATAATTTATATATATATAATCATATATATATATATAATATATATATATATATATTATATATATATATATATATATATATATATATATATATAATATTTAGTGATTGGACCGGATGTCAAAATTTGACTGTTTGCGATGCGGATGCGCGATGCGGAATGCGGATCTTAAAAAGTATGAGGATTGCGGATGCGGATCGCGGATTTAAAGTAGATGAGTAATCGCGGATGCGGATGCGGATGCGGAGTTAAAATCACTATTAGTAATATATAAAAATTCTATATATATATATATTATATATACTATATATATATATATATATATATAGTATATATATATATATATATATATATCTATTATATATATATATACTATATATATTATATATATATATATTTATAATATATATATATTATTATATATGATAATTATATTCGACTATATTCATCTACTTTATATATATAGTGTATATACTATATATATATCAATTCAATATATAACTATATATATATTAATATATATATTTATATATATATATATATATAACTTGTAAATTCTGTCTTTCCTCTCTTATTCGATCTGATGGTTCTGTTGCTAATTCCCAACTGAAAAGGCCAATCTCTTTCGGCATCTATTTTCCTCTAACTTCAAACCCTGGACGATTCTGCCATTCTACTTCCTGCCTGCCTCTCCTCTCAGGTGGTCCTAACAATGCCTTTTGCAGTGATTACATTTTCGATCGGGTTGCATGGCTCCTGAATCTAGAAACAGTTAGGAGGCCGGTGCCCGGATGGCATTCCTCCCCAAGTTTTTAGGGAGTGTGCTTCCGTACTATCCAGCCGCACTCGTTCACTATATTCTCTATATCTCAATACTAACATTTCCCTCAGTGTTGGTAAGCACGCACATGTTCCCAGCCTATTCCGAAAAGGAAGCGCTC
>JABUQX010016583.1:30000-32500 GCA_015478945.1 Trachelipus rathkii | reverse complement strand
TTTTGAGCCCTTTCTTCGGGATGATTCATCACCTGCATAAAATTATATATATATATATATATATATATATATATATATATATATATATATATATATATATATATATATATATATATATATTATATATTATATATATATATATATATATATATATATTATATAGTATATATATATATATTAAATATATAGATATATATATATAACTATAATATATATATATAATATATATAATATATATATATATATATTATATATATATATATATATATATATAATATATATATATATATATATATATATATATATACCGTCATTCCATTTGGGTTACTATTAGCATCTCATTTAAGTAATTTTGAATAGACAAGAAAATATAAAATACCTAAAATGATTAAAATATTGATGCTTCATTGATTGAAAATCAGTAGTATTTATTTATTTATTTACTTAATTATTTATCTCTATTTTAAAAATGAACAGCACAGAAAAAATCAAAGATAAACCAAATTTCGCCTTTAAATGCTAGATATTTATTGATAAAGTTAATCTTCTCTGTCAATATGACAAGTCATTAAATTTAAAGAAATCTCTTATATCTTCCCATATTAAATAAGGTAAACACAAAATTATATTTACACCAATAAATAATATTTTGCTACAATCTATATTTTCAATTCAATTTTAAATACAAATATTATAATTTTAATGCACCGCCGATCCATTAGCTACTCTACTAATACTACTACCACCACTTCATCTGGAATTATTATTATTATTATTATTATTATTATTATTATTATTATTATTATTATTATTATTATTATTATTATTATTATTATTATTATTATTATTATTATTATTATTACCAGGCTCACTCCTCGATCGAATCAGCGAACGTCTGAATGAGACCATAATACCGTACTTCCTCTTCGACCATCCATACGAACTACCTCCATAAGGTGAATCTGCAAAATATATGTAAATAATATATATATATATATATATATATATATTTTATATATATATATATATATAAATTATAAATATATATATATATATATATATATATATATATATATATATATATATATATATATTATCGTGTATAAGGGGTTAAAATAATAAACTCTTACGTATCAGAAAACGAAAAAATCGTGCATTAAAATAATAATAATAATAATAATAATAATAATAATAATAATAATAATAATAATAATAATATAATAATAATAATATAATAATAATAATAATAATAATAATAATAAACTCTTTCAAATGTCAAAGTTAGTGCAATTGTTTCTTCTTTATTATTAAAAAGTATGAAAGAAAGATTGTCTATCAACGAGCAATTAAAAGGAAATATGCAAATAAATAAAAGTAAGTAAAGGTAATCAATAATAAAGATATCAGGTTTAAAACGAGCAGTTCTTCTTAAAAATTAGTGAATGCATTGAAATAAGTGATATATATATATATATATATATATATATATATATATATATATATATATATATATATAATATTATATATATATATATATATATATATATATATATATATATAATATAGGTGTAAGGGTTAACGGTACATTTAGTGGAAGAAAATATCATTATGCATCATGTTTATTAATCATAGCAATTGACGACAAGTACTAACATTGGGTGTTTGATTATACAAGCAAAATAACTTTGTCTTTTCGTTCTGCAACTAGATACATTGTTATAATCCCCAAACAATGCAATGAATAATTTTATTTGAAACTCTAATTACAGAATCGGGAATATCATCAAACGTTGAGCAAGTTTCCTCACGCAGCAATTATAGCAACTTGAATGGTAGATATGAGCTCTATCGTTTGTTACCACAGTGTCCAGGCCTGAATCCATTTGATTTTTATTTTGTGGCTACATCAAACTTTTTTTTTCATGCAACACAAATCGTCGACAAAAATGATCTATGATGACAACAACGAATTTGACAGCCAACGTAATTCGACACATGGACCTTGATTATTTGTCGTTGATTAACATAAATTGAGAACAAAGGTGCCTTGCGTGTGTGAAAAGTAACTAAACATTTTTAAAATATATTGTGAGGTATGTGAATACTTGTGCAGTTATTTACTTTAATCTTTTACGCTGGATGCATCCAATATTTCCTGCAATCGAGAGAGAGAGAGAGAGAGAGAGAGAGAGAGAGAGAGAGAGAGAGAGAGAGAGAGAGAGAGAGAGAGAGGAGAGAGAGAGAGAGAGAGAGAGAGAGAGAGAGAGAGAGAGAGAGAGAATTCATGTGTTTATTCGCTGATTTTCTTCATTAACTGCATACGTAATAGCATGATTTATCGTAATCGATCCCAAATAGTATACATGATGTATAGTGATATTTTCCCTCTCAATGCCAACTATTAGGTTTTCAATTCTCTGTAATTTAACCCTTACGCTATATATATATATATATATATATATATATATATATATATATAATATATATATATATATATATA
>JABUQX010016583.1:22500-25000 GCA_015478945.1 Trachelipus rathkii | reverse complement strand
TTGTACATAACATTTTTTTATAAATTTTTTACTAAAAACGTAAGCATTGCAACAAAGATGTTGAATATAATCCAAATGTAAACCTTAATAAAGAACCAAAAACAAATAGTTTTTTAAACACCTTACTATAAAGAGATAAGTTAAAAAAAAGAGGGAGTTTTATCGACTAATGTTGATGGTTCATTAGCCTCGATGTACCAAAGCATAATACATTAGCTTCCTGGTGGTGAAGAAGGCGACTCCAAACAGGAAGGCTACTAAGCTATCTGTTCTATTTAGGTTTCTTAACGTAAAAGGAGTCATTACAAGAAACTTCAGAAACAACAAGCAACTATTGCAGGTGTAGTGGAAGAACAAGAAGAAAAGATAACTCCAAACACTCCTGCCACTTCGTAATTGGTGAACCCAGAAGTCCGAACACCGCTTAAGATGTCTTTAGAGCACCAGCAGCCCTTATCAGAAGGCCAGGTCGAAGAAGAATAATCACCGCCTTCGAGACCACCCTCTCAAAAGATGCCTACCGATGACGACGAACAGCAGCTTTCAGTAGAAGGTTAGTCTCCAAAGAAAAATGAAGACGTGAACATCAGTTACACTGTTAATACTCAGATCTACCAACCTCAGCTTAACATGGTTGATTTCGTCGTCACTCATTCCCCTTTCAATGTGTTACAATAACGAAAACCTTCAAGCAACACGCAGATTGGAGAAGATGGGAACAAGTCATACCGTTAATCCTAAGCCTACCAGCCTTAGTTTGACATATCTATTTTCGTCGTCTCTAATACCAATTTTAAGATAACGAATACCTTCAAGCAACCTACACTATGATAACTAACTTCTCTCTCTACGGAATGACTCACGGATTACATCTTCATACAAACTTCTATTTTGTCTCTTCAGCTATCTGGTTCAAATAGAAGAAAATTTCATCCATTTATGGTATTACGTACAATACAATTAGCAACACATACCACTGCTACTATAAATGGATGGATAACCTGAAGAAGTGGTTCATCATCAGTATATATTTGGTAGTACGTACAATACAATGGAGGACCACATATCACTGCTACTATATATATATATATATATATATATATATATTATATTATATATATATTATATATAATATAATATATATATATATATATATATAATATATATATATATATATATATATATAATATAATACCGTATATATATATATAATATAATAATATAATATATATTATTATATATAATATAATATATATAATTATTATATATATATATATAATATTATATATAAAATATATATATATATATATATATATATATATATATATATATATATATATATATATATATATATATATATTTTTATATATATATTATATATATATATATATATATATATATATATTGTTTATTTTAGAAGAATGGAGAGGAATCAATTTCAATATAGTGATATGTTTACTACAATGGAGGACCTCATACCACTGTCACTGTATTATCTTCAATCAAGCTGTATTTTCTTTGTTATTCATACTTCCTTCAAAATCACACCAGAGAATTCAACATCAAGCATTCATACATGCCTATCGAACTTCCTTATTCAGTTGTTGATTCGCCTTCAATGAAGACCACTTCACCTACTGAGCAACAGGAACAAAAAGTGCATTTCAGTGTTTAAATTTTATTTACTGATTATTACAGTGAATTTAGTTAATAAAATTTAATTTAGTATTTAATGCGCTCCACTTTTCGAGCGCGAAGTAATATATAGTAGTGATAAGAAAATAATATTTGGTGCTTAAATATTAGATAAACACTACCGCTTACGGGCTGAGCCCTAATCAAGGAGGGGGTGTACTCATTTAACGTCCGAGCAGGACGAGGCCAAGCCCAAGGAGAGAATAGCTCACATTCTTCCACCCGACCAGTTGCAAACCTAACGGGCGCTTAAATAAATATTATATATTTAAATATTATTTGTGTTTAAATATTATATATTTTTTAAGTTTTAAAAAATTGCCCAAATAAGTAAGTTTGCCTCGAAATATTATAAAAGTCGGAAATCATAGAAAACAAAAAATCAGTGCAACTTGTGTCTTGGCAATATTTATATTTTACAAACTTTAATCATAAATCTGTGTTATATATGATTTTTACTTTTAATATATGTTAGTATAAAATTATTTTATTATTATACGATGTTTTCTTTATAAAATATTAGTATATTGTACATAGTTTTGTTTATTTTCTTTGTTTATTATGTATCGAAGAAATGATCTCGGACCTTCCCGCCAAATATAGTGGAAGGTTCTCGCGAAACCCGTGCTCGAGCCTAAATCAACGAAATTTTTGTACATAACATTTTTATTTTAAAATTTTTACTAAAAGCGCAAGCATTGCAATAAGATTTTGAATGTAATTCAAATGTAAATCTTAATAAAGAACCAAAAACAAATATAGTTTTTAACACCTTACTGTAAAGAAATGTTAAAAAAGGGGGTTT
>JABUQX010016583.1:0-17500 GCA_015478945.1 Trachelipus rathkii | reverse complement strand
CACAAACAATATATATATAATATATATTTATATATATTTATATATATATTTTTATATATATATATATATATATATATATATATATATATATATATATATATTATTATTTATATATATATATATTTAGGAACCGACCGGGGCCCCGCCCCGGCCCGCCCCGCCAACCCCGGCCATTTTTAGCGACCCGGCCCCGGGCCCCGGCCCCCGGCCCCGGCCCCGGGCCCCGGCCCGGCCAAAAATCCAGGAAAAACCGGGTTTGCCTACCGGGGTTAAACTGTAATTTACTTAATAATAGAGGATTAATTCCAAAACAAATAAAAAAAATATTTAATTCAGTACTCCTTTGATATAATTGCATGCAAACAATATACTAAAACCACACTAAACCCTAATACTAATCAAAACATTATTTTTTCCGCGCATATCTTACTATGATTTCAAAACAATTAAAAAAATTGAGGCCCACATTATAATTTTTCACCGAGTTTTTAACATAAAAATACTTGGGATTTCACTTCTTATACAAATCTGAAAATAGTAATACGTATAATTGTTAAAATCTTGATGTATTATTTTATTTAAAGAAAATTTATCTTCAAGAAACATCAACAACACACAATCTTTCCAAGCAAGAAAAAATCTCCTTTTACAATATCTTTAACTCTTCAAATTAGAATAACTAAACAACTATATATATATATATATAATAATATATATATATATTCAAAAAAATATTAATATTCCAATATACATACTAAAATAAAAATAATATATACTAAAATATAACAATATACCTACTCACTACTATATATCACAAACTATATCATATATAATCTATATGATATATATATATATATATATATAACAAATAAAATTTAAAGAGTTTTTACTTCAACTTAAACTCTATTAATGTAAAGAACAAAGTAATTTAAAACCACTAAGAAATAAACAAGGGAATTAAAATTTCTTTAAAAAAATAAGGAAGTTTACAGTTTCAGATTTTAACGTATTTCTCCTCCTCAGAAACTAACAATGATAATTAAATTTAATTTAACAAAATTAATAAAAATAAAAATAAAAAGTAAAAATTAAAATACAAGTTAAAGAACAAAAGGCGACAAAAAATTGCATTCACTTTCTTTAGATGTAAGATGTCCCAATTATAACTATTATATCTGCGCCCGAAATGATGAATTATACCTTTTTCTTAAATTTACAATAAGTGGCTGGCCTCTTTTCTCTCTCCCTTATTAGGCACAGTATCTTCCACACATATAAAAAATGCCAAGGACTTTATAGACAAAATAGGGCAGCATTCATTTCCTTCTTAATCCCATTGTGATTAACTAGTTTTAGACAGTTTACTCTAGTCATGCTTTATCGATAGGTGACTTTTTCCAACCGAACTTCCGTCTAAACTATGTCCCATCCGGATTTGTTACCTTCATCAACCAGGAACTTGCACGACTACATCCAATTCCCACTACCCACAACTTTATTAATTGTTCTACAAACAATATATAGTTGTCCCAAAAATGAATATTTACTTTTCATAACATAAATTTTTATTCATCCGAACACCATATTTGCGCTGCAAGTAACTGGAAGTGTATGTTTGCAGTCCGTACATCTTAGCCAAATTTATCATATAAGGAAAATTTTGAACACCAGACTCCTTTCCACAGGCCCCCCTATATTCTCAAGTAATTTCATGGAAAAGATATGTTTGACGACGTCATTACCATAGTACCTACCTCTTTTCCATTTGATCGATTTTATTACAAATTAATAATTTAACCCCAACTATCAAAGTTTAACCCTAATGAATTAACAAGTTGACTGGATGCATTCCTTATTACTTAGCACACATTTTAATAATACCAAAACTGGAACTCTTATCACCTTTAAAGCTTTATCGTAACCCACACATTACATAACCAAATTGCCTCATTTTTTTCCATCACTCATCTCCCCATTAAAAAATAATATTATTATTTAATATGTAATTTTAAGATCTTTCAACTACTGTTGATCCTTGAAAATTCTTAAAACAAGAAATTATAATCTTATTCGAAACTTTTTCAGAAAAATTAGGGCCCACCTCATCCCAATTATTTTTAATTTATCGAAATATAAACAATGCTTATCTAGTTATTCTGGGTTGCACGAACACCAATCCCTACATATCTGAAAATATTAAAGTCATCTCTTTTTCACCTCAACTTCTTGACATCAAGTTTATGCTTCATCGTTTATTTGATATAAAAATTGCTTTTAGTTTTCCTGATACTCTTTCACAAATTTTAATTAAAAATAATACTTCTAAATTGGAAGTGGCTGGTGGAGTTTATAAGATTCCTTGTTTCTCATGTGCGAGCTCTTATTTGGATCGAAACTTTAAAGACCCTCTAAAGGTTAGATATAGATCATCATTAAAAGGTGAAGTTAGACAGAAGGGAACGAGAAGTAATGTCCATTTCTAGGCCATTTATCTCAAAATGATCATATCGTCAATTGGGAAGGCGCAAATTTTTTTATTTAAAATCATACAGATAAAAAATCCTAAATCAATTACTGGATCTTTTTTCATTTCTAAAGTGTCATTTCAATATATCATGGAGGGATTTTTTAATATTGATCAAATTACAAGAAGATACCTATCCTAAAAAACTAAATTCTTAACATCATAACGAAAGTGAATCAGTTTTTTTGTCGCCTTTTGTCTTTTACCTGTATATAATTTTACTTTTTAATTTTTAGTTATTTATAATTTTGTTAAATTAAATTTTTTTCATTTGTTAGCTTTGGAGGAGACTAGAGGTTAAAGTCATTCCGAAATGTAAACTTCCTTAATTTTTCTTTAAAAGATAGAAATTTTAAACATTATCCCTGTTTATTCTTAGTTGCGTTATTTAATTACTTGTTTCTTAATATATATATATATATATATATACTATATATAAATATATATATATATTATATAATAATATATATATATATATAATATATATATATATATATATATATATATATATATATACATATATATATATATATATATATATATATATAACATGCATAACCGCTATAATATATATATTATATATATATATATATAATATATATATAACATATAATATATATATATATATATCAATATATCATATATATACTATATATATATATATATATATATACTATATATATATATATATACTATATAACTATATTTAATATCGAATACATTTTCTAATAAATCAATTATTTTCTAAAAAATTTCTTTCGAAAATATTTATTTAATGAATTAATTAAATGTATTCCTTTTTCATAATTAAACATTAATTAATTTATTGAAATTATTATTTCAATTTTCATTCCTTAAGTTTTAAGACATTCAGCTTGTATTTTGACTTACATCTTCTAATTTTAGCTAACCCGGCCCCGGCCCCCGGCCCCGGCCCCGGCCCCGGCTAAATTTAGAGCAGCCCCGGCCCGCGCACCCGGCAAAAATTTTTCCCGCCCACGGCGATCGGTCCACCTATATATATAAATATTATAAAATATCATATATATATAATATAATAATATATATATTATATATTATATATATATATATATATATAAGTACTAATATATACTATATATATATAATATATAGAGAGGAGGAGAGACTGAGAGAGAGAGAGAAGAGAAGAGAGAGAGAGAGAGGAGAGCAGAAGAGAGAGAGAGATAGAGAGAACAATAGATGGAGAGAGGACAGAGAGAGAGAAGACGAGAGCAACGAGTAGTTAAAAAGTACTGGAGTCGGCCACTGATATATATATATATAAATATATATATATACTATATTATCATATAATATATTATATATATATTATATATGATATTATATATATATAATATATATATATATATATATATATAGTATATATATATATATATATATATATATATATATTCAATATATAATATATATTATAAAAATTTCTATATATAATTATATATATATACTATATAAATACTATATAATATATATATATTATATATATATATATATATATATAATTTATATAATATAGTATATATATATATATATATATATATATAATATATATAAATTAAATAAAAGATAAAAGAAACACGGGACATAAAACAAATCTTCATATTTATAGCTCAAGAGAACATTAAAGGCATGACTTACGAATTATATATTATATATATAATTATATATATATAGTATTTTCAAAAAGATATTTATTTAAATATATATAACTATATATAATATATATGTGCTCTTCCGATCTATATATATATATATATATATATATATATATAATATATAATATATATACTATATATATATAGATTATATATATATATTAGTGCTAGATTTCAAAAGAATTAATTTTTAAAAATATCTAGAAATAATTAAAAATGTTCAAAATAAGTGAATTCAACTTTAAAATATTATCCGTAGAAAACAAGAAATTAAAGAAATCGAAAAAAGGTGCAAACCTTTTTTACAGGATTTATTTCTGTATGTACAATTTTAATATAATATATATATTAATATATATAATATATATATATATATATATATATATATATATATATATATATATATATATATATATATATATATATATATATATATATATATATATATATTATATATATATATATAATATATATTATATATATATATATGGAAACATCGTGCGAAATCTTTAACTTTAGGTTTCAGGACAACGAATAAAATAGCAAAAACACGGTAATATAAGAATTAATATCTCGAATCTCTTGTAAGTAAATTCAAACAATTAAATTATGTAATATATTTTCTTGCAAAAAAATTTATTACTTTTTTTTTTTCATTTTATATATATATTTTTTTTAGAAACCTTTAGAAAATTTTCCAAAAAAAAAAACTCTGAACCCATATGTATATTTTATGGACAACCCAACTATTCTAGTTTTAATACGACCTAAAGTGATAATAAAATTGTTGCAGAAAGAGATAACTTATTCACAAAAAATAAATGAAACGTTGAAAGAAATAAGAACAATCTTAAATTTTGGTAAACTTGTAACTAATTTGTGTAAATAAAAATGATATTAATAAGATTACCTAATACTAGAAAAGTTACTGCATCTAATTTTCCAATTTCCTCTGAAAATTTATTTGAATATTCTATATCTGAATTCGCATATCCGATTCAGCATCCAGAAAAGAAAAGCCAAATCACATAAATATGTTGCCGCAAACGGTAACAGAACTCAAATAACCAGTTTTGATAAATCAGAATTTTCGTTAAAAATTTTACATAAAAAAATTGCTACCGGAATTTCTTCAAACTTAACCTTTATAGTATCTAACCTAATTTCAATTAAATCCTGTTGACATTTCCTTAACTTTTAATAATTTTGTACACATTAATTCTTGCATCCTCAAATTTCAAAAATACTCAGTAAAAGGCTCTGATAAGCTGTAGAGATGAATTTTAATATCATTGAGGATTCAAGCTCTAAAATCCCCTTCAGACAACTGAAAGAAAGTCACTAAGAATCGAAAAACACTCAAATGTTCTTTGTTTCACAGATTCTATTCAGTATTGCAATTTACGTGACAAAGATACCATTCTATATTTGGTTTGAAAAATATTCACATCTTTCCAGAGACAGACATGATTCTTTCAGGATGTCAAAAAATATTTGCTAAGTATGCAATTCTTGATAATCATAACGTATTTGTATAATCATAAGATAAATATAGAATCATTAGATCAAGGGATAACAACATTATTAAACAAATGATTAAACTTAACGTGACAATAATTTCCGTTAGATACTAACCTTACAATAATAATAATAATAATAATAATAATAATAATAATAATAATAATAATAATAATAATAATAATAATAATAATAATAATAATAATAATAATAATAATAATAATAATAATAATAATAATAATAATAATAATAATAATAATAATAATAATAATAATAATAATAATAATAATAATAATAATAATAATAATAATAATAATAATAAATAGATTTTAAATTTAAAATATCTATAAAACATACCTGTTAAAATTGAAAGATGGAGTTTGCGGTTTAAAATCGTTAATGGGAAATTTGTGCTTGATGCTTGGAGCACAAATATTGTATATTAGGTCTGATGTTTGATAACGCAACAGGCATATTTTCCTCAAGATTCAGCAATCTATTTCTTGTTTTGCATTTTATTGTGACCATTGCAGAGAAAGCTTGTTCACAAAATGATGTTGAAAATGGCAAAAGGAAACTTGTGGCTTTTTCTACTAGGTTAGGATACTCCTTTTGTATGCTAAGTCAAAAAGCAGCCACTGATAAGTCAGTCTTCTCAAGTTTAATTTTCAGTGAAGAATCAGCGCAGAGATCATTAAATTCGTCTCTTTCAGTAGCTGTGAAATCTAGTTCTTCAGCAATATCTGCCATGTGAAATGGGGAAACAATCCATTCAAGATTCTTAACGGAAAGAGAAGGAAAGTACTTATCTACTGCATCTTGCAATTTTGATAAATGATCAAGAATGAGGTCTTTTAGCTTTTCCTCGCCATTATGTTCCGAAAATTATAAAAGGGATGGAAAATTTGAAAAATCACTTTTCTCAATTGCAGACTTCCAAGAAGCTATCTTTCTCATGAAACCTTTCATTTTATTGGTTGAGGAAACTATTGTTTCTTGTCGTCCCTGCAATGAAGTATTTAATTCATTTAGTTTACTAAAAATATCTGACAGATATGACAGCTGTAAACACCAATCATCATTTTGCAGCAGCCTAGAAAATGTATCATGTTTCTCTTTCTCAAAAAAGACTTTTAATTCTTCTTTGAGTGTGAAAACGCGGTTCAGTACTCTACCACGAGATAACCATCTTACTTCTGTATGTAATAACAATGAGATATATGGTGCATCCATTTCACAACATATTTTTTCAAAGTCTACACTTCAAAGGTCGCGATTTAATGTAATTTATCATCTTCACAACCTGATTTATAACTTAGCGAACTGCTCACCAAAGTTTTTTCCTACTTGCATATTTTCCCTACTGTGCAGAAAGCAGTGAGTTATTATCAATGATACATTTTCCTGTAAAGCTCGCGCAGTAAATCCTTTATACTTTCCTGTCATTGATGGTGCACCAACAGTACATATTCCATAACAGTCGTTCCATGAAAGACCATGGTTATTGAGATAGGAAGAGACGGAAGCGAAAATATCGGTGCTGGTACTAGTTGTTTCCAACTCTTTGCAAAGCAAAAACTGCTTCACGTCAATAAATCTACAGAGTCCAAGAAGCTGATTTTTGACAGTAATATGAGTACTTTCATCTATTTGTAAACAAATTTATGGTGAGTTTTTATTTTATCTATGACTTGTTCATTTATATTTAATGACATCTCATATATTCTACAGCTAATAGTATTGTTTGAGAGGAACCTTTGAAATTTGATCTCCCTCATCTTGCCCAAATATGGTTTCAACGATAATTTTACACGCCGGGATAATGATATCCTCTCCAGTTGTATGAGGTTTCAATTTCTTGGCGAGCAGTTTGGCAACTTTAAAATGAAGCTTCGAGAACAACGTCACTTATGGTAAATCTCTTCAACGTTCTATTACCAATTTTCTCTTGATTTTCCAATAGCCTTGAAATATATGAGCCGGGTTTCTGGGATACACCTGCGAGCTTCGTAGCAAGATGTCTCTTAACTTTGCTGGGGACTTTGGCTTCATTGCTTAGCGTTTCACCACACACTAAGCACAGGGGACGTGGATTATCTGCATCGTTGTTCCATAAAAATCCGTAAGACAAATAACTCTCTAAATATGTTCTTTTCTTTAAAAGAAATTCTTTTGATGTTGAAGATCCAGGAATGATAATGTTCAAATTAGCCTCACTTAAAGTAGGTGGTACAAGTTCGCTCTCCTCTAGTTTACGTTTTCTTATTACAAACTTATTCATTTCAGAATTGATCACTTATGTAAACACTTCACAACCCTAGTAACATTAATTAATTTATTTACTTATTGACTCTACTCTACTGATTCTACCCAAAGCACAAAGCCTTCTGTGCAATTGCAATATATATATATATATATATACATATATATATATATATATATATATATATATATATATAATTAAAGAAAACAATATATATATATATATATATATATATATATATATATATATATATATATATATATATATATATATATAATTAACTTCCTCCTTCCACAAAATTGAGAAAAATGTTTATCTAATAAATTGAAAACGTAATTTCATTAAAATGGTTAGAGATGTTACAATTAGATTAAAATCACGCGGCACCCCTGAAAGATCTCGCGGCACACATAAGTGCCGCGGCACCCCGGTTGGGAATCTCTGCATTAGATAATCAAAATTTATAGTCAATAAATCACTACAATTCTCTCATGAATTCAAACATTCCACAAAATATTACCTCACAACAGCCATCTAACTTATCTGTATCTACAAGTAGATGATTATTTTATTAAATGTTATTAAACGACACATTATTTACCTCTCGTAACCTACTTTTGGAACCTCTGTATTAAATAATTAGTACAAGTATTTAATATGCAAGTAAAATACAAGAAAAATATTTATTTGTGCGTGTCATTATCTTACACCAAAACTTTGAAAAGTAAAAAAAATCAATTGAAGAATAAAATTTTCGAATGATTCACGCGTCTAAAGCTCCATTAAATATAAAAAAGAAAATATAAGTAGCTCGTCATTTAAAATTATTACCCAAATTTAGGGAGTTTTGAAGCTACTTGAATTGCAAAGCATAAGAAACCGAACATGAAAGCAATAAAAATTTAGGATTAAGTATCAATAATGGACGAATTTTCATTTTACAGATGATTGCAATTCATATTTCATATGCAAATTCCAATTACAGGCTATATTCATATATATATATATATATATATATATATATATATATATATATATATATATATATATATATATATATATATATATATATATATATATATATATATATATATATATATATATATATATATATATATATATCAGGGTTGGGTTCAAGTACAAGTACTTGTATTTGTACTTGTACTTAAGTACATTTTTTGGAGTACTTGTACTTGCAGTTTCTAAAACCAGTGTACTTGTACTTGTACTTGTACTTGAGCCTTTTGTACTTGGTACTTATGCTTGGTACTTGCAAGTACTTTTGGCATTTTAACTTGCCAATATTTTTTATTTTCTTTTTATCATTTTCCTACGTATTGATATTATTATTTCTTATATATGTATTCTAAATAAATTTCCATTTATGAATGTAAAAGTATGTCATTATATATATATATATATATATATATAGGCTATTTATAAGATGTTGACTCCAGGAACGAAAATCAATAAAAAATGTAACGTAATTTCAATGATTTGAGGTTAAATACATTAGTAAATACTGGATTTTCAAATGTAATTTAATTAATATTAACAAAAATTAGAAAGAAATTGACATATATTTTTTTGTGCTTCACACCTATAGTCTTATAAAAATGAGTAGCTTAGGCCGTGCTTAGGCTATTTATTTCAGTTTAAATTTGATGAATGTATACGTAAAGTTTGTAGAAACACCTTGACAGTAATAAATTGATATTTGTTTTTTTATATATTTTTATGTTTTTGATCCGGGGTGGGGCCTTCAATGGCTTTTACCTCCCATCCCCGTCCCCCCGCAGAGCGGAGTGCCCCGCTCGCAAGCTCGCGGGTCCAGGGGGGAGTTTTTTTTAAATAAAAATATTGTAATACTAATCAATCAAAATAATAAAAATGAAAGAACTTAGAAAAAAATTAAATTCCTATAATAATAATAATAATAATAATAATAATATTAATAATAATATCTGTAATAATAAAAATAAAAATCTTTGTTAATTTCTTAAAAATTAAAAATGCAAATAACGCTAATAAATAATAAAAATTGCAGAAATAAAGAAAAGGCCCGAAATTCGTTGTTTTTCTTATCAAAAATTTCCCCCGTATAAATGGAGACAACATCTTATAAATGTCCATATATATATATATATATATATATATATATATATATACTATATATATATATATATATATATATATATATATATATATATATATATATATATATATATATGCTCTTCACTATTGCTATATATATATTTTTTTTTTTTTTATTTATATCATCAACCACCTTTTTCCCCAAGACTGGGGTTAAGGTGCGTAACATGCACCGGAAACAAAAAGTAGTAGAAGAATATGACTAAAGTCGAAAAGCCCAGCCTTACCACTCCCAGCATACCTATTAGTGAAACTCGCCACGGTGAAAATCCACTAGAGCCACGGGACCTCGACGGACCCTCACTATTCCATCTCGCCAATGTGGGGTTCATCCCTTGGCCCAGGTGGCCACAACTATACACCCTCACAAAACCCTGCCATTTACTCCTATGTGCACTTTTCTTCTCGTCCCTGCCAAACTACATTTCGCTCCTCCAGACATTCTTTTGCTCAGTCCACTTCTTCTTCGGTCTCCAAACGTCGATTCCCAACACACCACACTATTCATCCGCTTAACCTACTATCATCCATCAACTACATTAAAATATAGCACCTTTCATTTATTCTCTCATTTATCCCTTTTTTTCACACCATACAACTCTATAATACGTTCATTTCTTATTTTATCAATTCTTCTCACACCTAACCCACCCTAAGATTGTCCATCTGAACATTGTCTTTAGATCTACACCTCTTATTCCAGACTATAGTATCACTACTATACATCACCAAGGATTTAATTGCATAAGCTTACGCTTATTCACAACTTGCCTACTACACTCGGCATCATCGTTCCTTTTCATTCAATATATATATCCTAAATATTTAAGCTCAGTCACTTGTTCAGCTTTGCATACCAATAAGCATAGCTGCACCGAGGACTGTCCTACTCCCACAACCATAATCTTACTCTTATCTACGTTTTACTTTCAAACCCATCCTTTTACACACCTGCCAAATTCTCTCTACCCAATCCTCTCAAACTCTATAGCTAAGTTCACCGCACAAAACCACACACACACACACACACACACACACACACACACCTACACATATATATATATATATATATATATATATATATATATATATATATATATATATATATATATATATATATATATATATATATATATATATATGTATATAAAATATATATTATAGATATATATATATATATATATATATATATATATATATATATATATATATATATATATATACCATACTCTTTCTCTATATACCTACTACCCTCCCTATATATATATATAGGCGAGATGGTGATTGATTGAATTTGGAAGTTGTATAACAAAGCGTTTATGGAGGGTATAGTTCTGAGGGATTGGAGGAGAGCAATATTAGTACCTTATATAAGGGTAAGGGGGATAAGGTAACTGTAAATATTATAGGGTAATTAGTTTATTGAGTGTTGTAGGGAAGATATATGTTATTTTGGTCAAAAGAGTGCGTCGAATGACTGAAGAGCTGATTTGGGGAAGAACAAGGTGCGTTTAGAAGTGGTAGAGGATGTGTGGATCAAATCTGTACATTGAAACAAATGATTGGGATAATGAGGGAGGAGGAGAAGAGTAAATCGTATTTAGGATTTATGGATTTGCAACAGGCGTATAATAGGATTAATAGGGAAGCTCAATGGCAGGTGTTAGTATTATGGTGTTGGTGGTAAGCTTCTGAATAGAATAAAAGTATGTATGACGATAGTGAAGCGTGTGTAAGAATAAATAGAGTCGAAAGTGATTGGTTTAATATTAATAGCGGAGTGAGACAGGGATGTGCTATGTCTCCTTGGCGATTCAATCTGTATATGGATGAGGTTATGAAAGAATTAGAGGTAGGGGTGACAAGGGATAGTGTTAGAATGATGGAGAATGGAAGAGAGTGGAGGATTCCCTACTTATTATATGAGGATGATTTGGTTTTGTGTGGCGAATCTGAAAAGAGTTTGAGAGGACTGGTAAAGAGATTTGGTAGGGTGTGTAAAAGGAGGGGTTTGAAAGTAAACGTAGATAAGAGTAAGGTTATGGTTGTGAGTGAGGACAGTCCTCGGTGTAAAGTTATGTTAGATGGTGAGCAGCTGGAAAAAGTGTCTGAATTTAAATATTTAGGATATATGTTGAATGAAATGGGAGCGGATGATGCAGAGTGTAGTAGGAAAATTGTGAATGTCACTAAGGTGGCTGGTGCAGTTAAATCGTTGGTGGATTTAAAGGGACTAAGTCTTGAGTGCGCCAGGGTCTTACATGAGGATATGTTGTTACTCGTGTTAATGTATAGTAGTGGGACTATGGTCTGGAATAAGAGGTATAGATCTAAATTACAATATGTTCAGATGGACAATCTTAGTGGCGTGTTAGGTGTGAAAAGAAATGATTAAATGAGGAATGAACGTATTAGAGAGTTGTTTGGTGTTCAGAATGGGGTAAATGAGAGAACAAATGAAAGTACGTTGAGATGGTTTGATCATGTGGAAAGGATGGATGATAGTTGGTCGGTTAAACGGATGTATAGTGGTGAGTGTGTTGGGAATCGACCGGATGGGGACCGAAGAAAAAGTGGATTGAGTCAGAAAGGAATGCCTGGAGGAGAGAAATGTGAGTTTGGCAGAGGCGAGAAGAAAGGTGCATAACAGGAGGATTGGTATGCTTTAGCCCACCTGGGCCAAGGAATGAACCCCACATTGACGAGATGTCATAGTTGAGGGTCCATCGCGGTCCCGTGAAGCTCTAAGGTGGATTTTTCTGACTGCGATGAGTTCTCACTAATTGGTATAAAGGGGGCGGTAAGGCTGGGCTTTCTTTTCTACTTAGTGAAAGTAATTTAATGAATAGTGTTAGTACTATGCAGTGTGTGCATGTGATTTTTAATATCAATTAATATTATTGATGATGATGATGATGATGATGATGATGATGATGATGATGATGATGATGATATGATGATGATGATGTATATATATATATATATATATATATATATATATATATATATATATATATATATATATATATATATATATATATATATATATATATATATATATATATTTATATAACATATATATATATAAATATATGAAGTTTTCATAAAGTAACGTACTTGTACTTGTACTTGATACCATGTACTTGTACTTGTACTTGTACTTGAACTCATTCTAGAGTACTTGTACTTGTACTTGTACTTGAACAATTCTAGAGTACTTGTACTTGGACTTGTACTTGAAAAAATGTACTTGAACCCAACCCTGATATATATATATTAGTGATGCAGGTAACATCCGCATCCGCGGAGCATCCGCACATTATTAAAGATCCGCATCCGCATCCGCGCTTTTCCTTGCGGATGTTGCGCGGATATTTATTGTCGAGATTTGATAAAGAATTTCATAATAAAATACTTGAAGATGAATCTGAACGCAAACTTTAAATGAGAGACATGGGACTCAGCTGTGTAATGATGACTCATGATCTCACAGCATGAAGTTCATAATAATTTGTGTCAAAAGAGTCACATGAGATTAGGGATGCCAAAAAAATCAGCGACTCTACAACTTCTGTTTCCGATGTAATACCATTAATCTCAATGCTAAGGAAGCATTTTGAACCATCTTCAAATGAAAATGATGACGGTTTAAAAAGAATAATAAAACTAGAGCTAGAAAAACGCTTTGGTTCTGTGGAAATTAATGACTCATACTATTGCAACTTTCTTAGATCCCCGTGATAAAGGCAAGTTTTTTGTAACACAATATTAGAACAAGTTAAATCGCCACTTTGTGTTGCAGTTGAAAAACTTCAATCCAAACAGTCCATTAATTAAATTAAGTAATCAATCAGTTAACTCTGGTTTGAATCCCAGTGAGAGCGGCGCTTGTCTGCCTAACTGCAAATAATTACCTCAAAGCTTAGTTGTAAAACTATATAAAGGAGGGAGCTGTGCTTAAAAGAAGTTAACTAACCTAACATCAACGCCGAAGTCAGAACAACTTGCTATCATAAGTGTAAGAGCGTTCCCAAATTTATCTTTAGGATATGGGATCAACTTTCTCTTTATATATATATATATATATATATATATATATATATATATATATATATATATATATATATATATATATATATTATATATATATATATATATGTATATATATATATATATATATATATATATAGTTGTATGTGTGTGTATTTATATGTGCGTGCATATGTAACACCTTTCACTCAATTAATAGTGGTGCTGCCAATGATTCTGTTCTAACTCATATTTTTTTTCTGCTCTTCCTTTAAAAATATTTTTCACTTTAGAATCTTTCCACTCTTATGCCGATGATTCCAATTTACATTTTCCCCCTTAATTTTAAAGAAGAAACGTACACAGCAGCAAACAGCAAATGTTAGGAGATTGACTATAGATCCACTGATCTTTGATCTTTCTTGTATTTTTAATTGAGGTAGAGAAAACGTAGTTATGGTAAATTGACCAAAGACTTCATTTCTTCACCTATCTCTTAATGCAATCTCACACAGTCATAATACTGTGATTCTTTCTCTCACTTAGCAAACTTCTGCGAGGTTTGGCGTTTTAACTTACCTTTAGAACTTGATTATTAATTACTTGAGTAAGTTATATTATATGTAGGTGAGTGACTTATTTTTTACGTCAGTATCACAAATACTTAAGGTGACGAAATCGACAGAACGGGAGATAGAAACTGAAGAGTTGGACCATAAGAAATGAATCAAATATTGAAAAGACATTAAAAGCAAGGAGAGTGGAACAACAGAACCCTTGAGGAGGAGAAGAAACAGGAAGACCAGGACGATGAAGTTTATACACTTTGCAACCAGTAAAACGCACAATTGTAGTGCTGATGATGAAAAATTCACTATAGAGAAGTAAAAATACAAATAGGAGACCTAAAGCTAAGTTAACCTAAAGCTAAGTTAACACTCTCACAGAGTTCAAACTTTAAGGAAAATTTACATTCGTAGTTTTGAGTCGTGAAAAGAACGTGTCCACTATTGTGATTACAGCACTGCACTACATCTCAAAATTATTTTATTTATTTATACCATTTTTTGGTGAGGTTCAGTGGAAGATTAAATTGACTGAAAATTTCGCTAACCACTAGAGTGAAACTAATATTAATAAGTCATATAAAAAAAATAACTTGTAGAGATGATATATATATATATATATATATATATATATATATATATTATATAATATATATATATATATATATATATATTATATATATATATATATATATATATATATATATAATGTAGTGATGGACCGGATGTCAAAATTTGACTGCTTGCGGATATCAAAATTTGACTGTTTGCGGATGCGGATGCGGATGGGGATGCGTAAAGATGATGAGGATGCGGATGCGGATGCGGATCTTTAAGCAAAAGAGGATGCGGATGCGGATGCGGATGCGGATGTTTACTCTTTGAAGTTTTAAATTAAAGTATATATATATATATATTATATATATATATATATATATATATATATATATATATATATATATATATATATATATATATACTTTCTATACTTCAAATATATCATATATATATCATATATATATATATATACTATATATATATATATGGTGATGAGCATGACGTGATGTGATTATATGTGGCTCTTACATCTTGCATTCTCTCCCAGTCAGGCTTACGAGCCTGTCAGTGGGGCCAACCTCCGCTTCCATCTTATTCTATCGGATCCATCACGATCCCACCGCCATCAGCTCATCCATCGCAGGCATCTGGTGTTTCCTCAACGAATCCTCTACTGTGTCTCTCCACCTCTTCCGCGGTCTTCCCCTCGGTCTCACTCCCTCCGGTCTCCACCTCCACCTCCTGCTGGCAGCTCTCTCTCTCCCTGCATCCTTTCCAGGTGTCCCCACATCTCAGTCTGGCTGCGTCCACTTTATTCTTCATGGGTTCCACACCCACGCTCTCCCTCACTGTCTCGTTTCTCACTCTCTCTTCTCGTCTTTCCAATCACCGTCCTCAACACATTCATCTCCTGCTGTCACAGATTCTCTCCCTCTCTCCCTGTCATGCTCCATGTCTCTGCCCCATACAACAGTATTGGTGTCAACATTCCCTCGTATATAGCTCTCTTCACCTCTTTGTTCATATATTTATCTTTCAAGGGGTAAACTGCTCTTACAGTCCTGCCATACTGCTCAATCCTGCTCGTAATTTCCTTTGCACACCCCCCTTCTCTTCCAAGTGCTTCCTAGATATTTATATCTATCCACATTTTTAATCTCTCTACCGTCTACCTCCACTATCAACTCCTCCTCCTCCCTGTTTACTACTATTATTTCTGTTTTCTCCACATTCATATTCAATTCTGTTTCTCTCAAACTTTTCTGCGAAACACAGCATCATTTGCTTCAACCTCTCACCATCTCCATTCCAACAAAACCACATCATCTGCATATACCATGATGTCTCCCTCAATCTCTTCTAAACTCTCTTTTACACCTCTTATGACTGTGTCCAAATACGTTATAAACAGTATCGGCGACAAAACACACTACCCTGTCTTACTCCAGTTTTTACCTCAACCCATTCCTTTTTTTATCCTGTTCTTACCTTACTTATGCTATTCACGTATGTACTTCTTACTGCCTTTATCAGTCTGCCTCCAACTTCATAATCCCTCTCCGGAACTCTCCACAGCTTCTCTCTGGGTACAGAATCAAATGCTTTCTTTAAGTCTATGAAATATATGCCTTCTTATTGTATTCCATGTCTTTTCCTGTATCATTCTTAATGCAAACATTAAATCTGTAGTACTTCTACCACCTCTGTACCCATACTGCTCTTCATCCAATCTTGGCTCTATTTTTGATCTTAATTTTCTTTCTAATATTCTTTCATATAATTTCGTCATGTGATCCATAAGTGAGATTCCTCTATAATTTTACAATTTCCTACGTCCCCCTTACCTTTATAAATGAACTATTATTGACCTTACCCCAACCTTCCGGCACTCTGCTCTCCACCCAACACCTGTTAAGAAATCTCAGCTCAAGGCTTTCAGCCCCTCTCTTCCCTCCCTCAGCAACTCAATATTTATCCCATCTTCACCAGGAGTTTTTCATTTTCCTTAACGCCTTCTCAAATTCCTCCTCCGTTATTACCTCCTTCTCTTTCTCCCTCCACGTTTCTCTCCTTCTCTCCTTTCTCTCTGCCAAGCACCTCTTCCGACTGCACTTTGTTTCAACAACTCATCAAAAGTACTCTATCCACCTTTTGTTTTTATCCTCCAGGCTTACCAATGTTTCTCCATTTTTGT
>JABUQX010016582.1:20000-22748 GCA_015478945.1 Trachelipus rathkii | reverse complement strand
GTTGTACTTCGTTCAATTCGTTTGGTGTTTAACGTTTTCTGTATTTATCGTGAAACGCTTTCGCGTTTTCGTGCGCCGCTTTATATATATATATATATATATAATTAAAATTATAAAAGGTTGCTAAAGAATCTAGCAGCAAAAGAGGTCAAATGTTCCTGGGGTCTAAAGGTAGCTACACTTGGTAAGGTTGACAAATGTTTCATTATCACTTTGTTTCAGCCATCGCTGTAGAAACATAATTTAGCAATTCTTAATTTAAAGTTTATATCGTAGAGACGTGATTATAATTTGAGATAATATACAACCTTAAAAGACAATATTCAGAGATATTCACGGAGGTCGTATGTGAATCGTGAGCGTTATTAATATTTTGTGAAGGGCTAAAATTGTTAGCTTTATCTTTAATTTTCGGTAAGACACAAGCAGACGACTTGCACTTTGCAGTATTTGTGAATTATCCGACTTAATTTTAAGTTGCACCTAGATGGTATTTAATCTACAATTTATTAACTTAGTCAGGAATATCCTTCTAGTGGCGCAGCTATTTAACCTAAATATCTTGGAGGAGAGAAACGGGTTTAGAAATATTCGTTTCGAGTTGTGAGGAACTATAGTTTTCTCAATCAGCTTTTCTAAAAAAAAAAGAAAATCTTAGTCTACTCAACAAGGAAATAAAACCCTCTAATCAACCAAATTCACGTTAAAGAGAACGACAAATATTCTCTATTCGTTTTGTAATCAGCAAGCAACATAATCTATGTTGCATTGAGTTAAATATTCGTAACTTAAACTATAAATTCTATAACATCGGCAAATTAAAATCTTTAAATTACGTAATATAATTCATCAATTATATTAACGTGAATAATAATAATAATAATAAACAAAGCAATCGATTATTGTTTTAATATGTATATATAATTTCACATCTTTAATTACTTCTATTTTTTTTTCGTGTTTGATAGTTCTCATCGCACGGGTATTGCTCTATATAAGGAGGGGAACTTCCTAGGAGGTTTCCCCTAGGATATGCATGAGAGATCGAAACAGCCTGTTCAAGCAAGGGAGTAAAATCACTATATGGCAATGCCCTATACGCTTGCTGACACTTTTCTTGTCGCTCTCCTAAACTTGGGGTGACCAACCCATTGACTCAAGGATTCAGGGTTAAATTGTACGTTACAAAAATTTCTAACAATCATGAATCAATTAATTAATATATTTTTTATATAAATAGCATACTAGAGTGTATGCTAACTCTTAACTCTACCTCTAACTTTAGCTCTACCTCTAACTTTAGCTCTATCTCTAACTCAACCAAAGGCGTGCGGTACATAGAAGCGAAGGAAGCAATGCTTCCCTAGTAAATAAAAGATAACTTTCAAAGATTGAAATAATTCAATCTTAATCAATTAAGTTAATTATTACAATCAATCACTATTTTATAAATTTTTAATTTGATTGTTAATCACATAAATAATATTGAATACGATGTATTACTTACCATTCGTTTGTCAGTTGGGATTTTGGAGAGAGAGAGAGAGAGAAGAGAGAGAGAGAGAGAGAGAGAGAGAGAGAGAGAGAGAGAGAGAGAGAGAGAGAGAGAGAGAGAGAGAGATCAATGTAATGTGACCATATCATAAGTAAATGGCAAAATTCTTAATAACATCCTTTTCCGCTGAATTACTTTTTTTAACAATAAATCATTAAAAATTAGCCTCGTCGTATTCTAAAAGAACATTTTTTCGCTTAATCTACGAAATTTATTAAAAACAATAAAATTCTTTAAAAATTTTTCTTAAAAATTTCAAATTCTTGATAAAAATAAAACACATCGTATGTCAAATCACTAGCGATCCGTACATAGTATGCCACGAGTTTGAATCTATTTGACTTCGTCATGATGACGTCAAAGAAGTAGTGACGTAATAGATTATAGCACTTTGTAATTATATATCTACAAGCTTTAAATAATTTTGTAAATAAATATTCGAATCTAGGCTAACAAATTATAAATGAATAAAAGAATTATAAAGTTATCAATAATTTTATAAGAAAGTGATCATACCTAAACTTTTATTAGCAAAAAAAAGAGTTTGAAATTTGAAAATATATATATATATATATATATATATATATATATATATATATATATATATATATATATATATATATATATATATATATAATATATATATATATATATATATAATATATATATATATATATATATAGAAATATATATATATATATATATATATATATATATGCTCGAATTGATTACCCATGACGCTAAGCCACCGCACGCCAACTGATTACTTTACCTCTGCCTCTAACTCTTCCTTTAACTCTATCCTTAACTCTAACTCTTAAACTCTAACTTGAACTCAAAATATAAGAAAGAAAAATTTATTTATAATTTGTAAGAACACTGTAAAACATTTTGAAAATTTCAACTGGTTTAATTTGAAATCAATACCATCGTGTTATTAACGCATTTTAAACGCACATTCATGCGTTTTCTTTATAAATCTGTTACATTATTACGTGTTTAAAATATGAATAACGCGTAATGTGGCATATACCTAAAATGGAAATAATGAAGACTGTTAAAAAGTCAAAGGAAATCGGTGTGAATGGAATACACCCTTGATATTTGAGACGAATTCTATGCAAGGGCGAACCACACCTCTAAAAAACCATAAACTCCACTTTTTCAAAGAATTTGTGTAAATGGTGGAATCC
>JABUQX010016582.1:0-10000 GCA_015478945.1 Trachelipus rathkii | reverse complement strand
GGAATTGAGAATAACATTTTTTGCAATAAATAAATTTTGTGTCTTGGGTGGGTAGGAACTAAAGAATATCACAGTGATGTGCGATTCAAGGCAGTTCTCGGTGGTGGGATAATGTGATCAGTTCAGAAACAGGTGGTCAAGGAAAATGGAAATGATAGTAAAGAGACGTCTGGGATAGTGTCTGAACTAATAAGATTTTGATTTAAATTATAAATAATTAGTTAAATGCTGGGAAGAGAATAAGCGGGCAAATCGACAAGAATTTATGAGAAGTGGCAAAGGGGAATAAAGGATTGCAACGAGGAGCGTTGTGGAATGTCGGCATTGGAAATAAAAAGGCTGCACGAGAAGAATCATTGTGGGACAGATAAAACAATGTATGTGGCAAAAATGTTTGATGAAGAGGTGAGAAGAGATGATGTGGCAGAGTGCATCAAGAGATGCGAGAAATGCCAGTCGATTGATCCGAATCCAGAAAGATGCGGGAGTGGTGAGCTCGGTGTGGAGCAATCTTGGAAAAGGTTGGCAATTGATGTAACGCATTTTGGTAAAGGTAAATTTCTATCAATAGTAGACTGTGGAGAGAGTAGATTTGCGATATGGAAGGATCTGAACGGTGAAGGGGGAAGAGAGATAGCGAGAAAGATGGAGGAGGTCTTTGCTGAACATGGATTGCCTGATAATAGTGGATTGATAGTGGATAATGCGGCGTCGCTCAGATCGGCGGATGTTGAAATGTGCAGGAGGAAATGGGATAAAATAAATTTCAGAGCCGCTTTCAGGGAAAACTATAATGGGATTGTTTGAGAGGAGACACAGACCGTAAAGGAAACATATCTTGAATTAGAAATAAACATAAAGAGGATCATTCTGGTATAACTTCCACACCAAGGCAAGAGAACGAGATAGTGCCCATGGAAAAAGAAGTATAATTATGATTGGAGACACCCAGAGAAGGATGGTGGAGGGCCGCTGAGAGGGGAGAGGGGGGAAAGAAAATTCTACGTGGGAGAAGATGTGTGGGTGAAGCCGAACGGGGCAAGATGTACAACAAAGTGGGATTTAGGGAGGATAACAGGTTTGCTGTCCGACAAGAAACTGGAGGTGAATGTTGAATTGTGGCACATTCTGGATCTGAGAAAGATTTATATGATGAGAATCAGAACCGATCAAATGAGGAGGACGTGTGAAGAAAATTAAACCATTTCCAAATGCGGGGTTGGCCATGAGTCTTTGCTATAACAAGAATGAATGTGTTAGCATATATGGTGATTATGTGAACATAGGTTTGTTATTGTTATTAAAGATCTCATCTGGAGTGATTTGTTCTAAGCCTACCAGAGAGGTTGTGGAGTCGGTTCAAAATTTTCCGACTCAACTCAACAAACTTCCCACACCCTTTTCCAAATTCTGGGCTCAGGCTCCACTCTCTAAGATTACAACTCCCTGACTCTGCAGCTCGGCTCCACTAGCCTGACCTACAATATATATATATATATATATATATATATATATATATATATATATATATATACATACTTAACACTTTATAACCCTGAAGCCTACATATATATATATATATATAAGGCTCATATATATATCTTATAATTGTTGATTAATCAAATAATGTGTGGAGAGAATGGGCAAGCCTTTTTATCATTCAAATTACCTGATAGGGATAAATTATTATAAATAATATTCTTCTTTTCTGCCATTTCAACACCCAAAATTTCTTCGAAAATTCCTTATCGCAACCCGGTCTCTCTTTCTCATATATATACTCGTTTATATATATATATATATATATATATATATATATATATATATATATATCTATATATATATATATATATATATATACTATATCTATATATATATATATATATATCTATATATCTCTATTATATACATATATATATTTGGAGGAGTATGCTCCCCAGCTGTAAACTGTTCTTGTTCAAACTTACTTTACGTGCCTTTATGTTAACACTTTTCCTCAGTTTTAGAAATATAGAAATGATAAACCGACTCCAAGGAGTGGTCGCTCTTCTAAACCTTCTAACAATTCCCCAATGGTTTGCATCTGCCTTTCTAAAATTTTATTAGTCATCCTCAACTCTCATTTCTTGAACTCCTGGAATCTCATTTTGTTCTTTCAGGTTATCAGAATGACTTTCTACGCTAGAGGTCAACTGATGACATGCTTTCCTATCTTCATAATTTATGGTCTCTGCCCTTAGAAAGTATAAGGAATTTGTGTGGTATCGCTTGACATATCCAAATCTTTTGACTGGGCACGGTATGGATTGCTGCTAACTAATCTCCTTTTGTTTTGTTTTTTCTCTTCCTTTTGCCCAATCAAGTCTTGGTTTCTTAGCGGAATTTGCCGATTGGAGAGGGGAGCTTTTTCTTCCTTTCTCAAGGTTCTTATTTATTTAATACTCTTTTTTACTTTTCATTAAAAACCTTCTCAGCTTTTAACTCTATTCATTCATATGTCGATGACTTAATTCTTCATTCATACACTCATTTCAAATTCACCATCATTTGCATCTAGAGTTGCTTCTCGATTTAAACTTATCCGATTCTATTCTTGATTATCTGGATGAAACCTTTTAGGGGAGTCCCCTCAATCTATTGCAATTCAACTCTTTAAAGACTCATCTTCTTCATATGCTTCTCTCAAAAACATCTTAAGACCTTCCAATTTCCTTCTACGGCTCTACCGTCTTACCTGTGAAATACATAAACATTTTTAGTATAAACAGAAGCAGTAAACTACCGTGGCTAAATCGGTAAAGCGACAGAGTCGCATGGCAAGGGCGCGGGTTTGATCCCTAATCCGGATCCTAGGTAGAAATTACCTAAAGAAGTTCACTTCCTAAAATAGGGCTATGCACGTGAGATATGAACAAAAAAAAAACAAAATAAATAAAAATCACAAATTCTGGTAAGATGGCATTAAAATGAATGGGATTTTGTTCATATTCCGAGAATATTCTTCTCCACAGTTACTTTGACTGAAAAAGGGTTTTATCCGCCATGTTTAGGGTACTGTTCCCATATCTAAAAAGTTCCAGTTTCACTCTTTTTTAATGCGTTTAGTTTCGGACACAAAGACTCATAAACTGTTCCTTATTTTTCTTTTCCTTAGTTACTTCACCTAAAAGAGGGTCTTATTCGCCCGTTTGGAGTACTGTTTACACACTAGAAGGGTACCAGTTTCACCCTTTTTCAATAGTATTTAGTCACAGACAAAAAGACTAATAAACTGTCCCTTATTTTCTAACTCTTCTGACCTACTTTGGCGAAAAGAGTTGGAGTTTAATGTTCCGGAGAGTTTGCTACTCTCATTCCATCACCGTTGCTGAATTTCGTAGCATAAGAGGCAGAGTCACCCAACAAATTCCTATACACATTTCCAGTGAGCATTTTCAAGGGTAAAAAAATAATTAAATGTATATATAAAGAGAAAGATGGGACATTCATTGGAAGAGTGATGCCAAGTGACTGATTTTTTCCCATACGAATATGCCTGTGTCCACTTATTGTGTATAGGAATTTCCTTGGGCCAATATTCCTTGATTTGGCAAGGATTACAGACACCTTTTTTCTGCAGAATTAATTCCCTTCAACTGTTTTCTGTATGGTCAATGAAAAGGGCCCTGCCCATGAGTCGTAGTGACCTCTAAAATTATAAATATATATATATAGTATAATATAATTATTTATATAATATATATAAATATATATATACTATTATATATAATATATACTATATCTATATATATATAATATATATATAATAATATAATATATATATGAATATATATGTGTATTGCGTGTGCTGTACACATTGTGTATGATATATGTTTCAGTGTTTATTCGCCGAGTGAACTGTAGGGTATGAAAAGAGTTCACTTTGCGAAAAAATTTTAAAACCTTTTTATGTGGAGGTACGTTTCACTTTTAATATCAAGACATGAATGATTCTCCTAACAACCTCATATCCTCACACCCCTTCCCCCTCCGGACAGAAACTATTCGAAATTCCACACTATACCTTAATTCCTCATATTGATTCACACCCGTAATACTAACTCCATTTATATACAAAATATATATAATATACTTATATATATATATAAATTTAATATTTATTATATAACAATATATAATCATAGTCATTAAAGTATATATATTATTAATATATATTATATCATAAAAATAAAAATTATAAAATACTTTATTGTTATGATCCTGGATTTAAAATCTCTACTCTATGATATCTTTAATCTATTTTAATTTCAACAAAGATAATAATCTTTGTTTAAATAATGAAAATCTAAATTAAAAATACAGATTTGCAAAATTTTAGATTAAAAATTAAAAATGTTTATCAAAGTTATTTTATATATGATTTATTTTAACCAAAAATATGTTTAAAATAAAATCAATCTTCAAATTCTTCAGACAATATTTTTTTCATTGTTATCACCCACCACCCTCAATAACCCCATAACCCCCACCCCCCCCCTAATTCCTCCCACCCCTCCACAAAGTTGATAATAACACGTTGATTTTCAAGTCCGTTACGCAATCATATACGCTACGCAAGCGTTCATTCGTCTTTATCTCGAATCTAGTAATTTACAAACTAGTATTTTTCAACGGTAAAATTAAGTTTTCTTTATTATTTTTTGACTTACGAAATCCATAATAATAATAAATTAAATAAATACAATACAATAATCAATAACAATAATAATACACTAATAATCAATCATAGATTACAACATAATAATACATACTCATAATATTAATAATAATAACTCAAATAATAATATTAATAATAATAATAACAACATACATAATAACAACAAATAATAATAAACAAATAATAATAATATAAAACATAATAATAAATAATAATACATAAACTAATAAATAATAACTAATAATAATAATAATAATAATAATAAATAATAAATCAATAATAATAATAATAATCATGAATAATAATGAGTAATTTATTATTATTATCTATTATTATTTTATTATTATTGCATTATTATTTATTATTAATTATTATTATTATTATTATTATTATTAATTATTATTATTATTATTATTATTATTATTATATTTTATTATTTATTCATCATTTTCGATTATTATTTTATTTATATTACATTATTATTATTATTATCTATTCATTATTATTTATTTATTATCTATATTATTATTATTGATCTATTTATTATATATAATACAATTACTATTATTATTAATTCGCTTGTATCACTTTGCTACTTCTCAATATTAACAATATTATATATTATTATCAATTATAGATATTATTATATTATTATTTATTAATATTAGTTATTCTTATTATTATTATTATTATTATTATTTTAGTATAATTATATATTATTATATTATTATTATTATAATTATTATTATTATTTTTATTCATTATTAATTCTATTATTATTATTAATATTATTATTATTATTATTATTATTAAATTCATTTTATTATTATTATTTTTATTAATTAGTTATTAATTATTAGTAGTAGATAGTAGTAGTAGTAGTAAGTCAGGGTAGTAGTGTAAGATAGTAGACGTCGTTACTATTATATTTAACCACAATTAGGAAAATATATTTTAGAAATTTAGTATTTGAAATTCTTAGTTATAGACTCTGGGATTATATATATACTATATATTATAATATAAATATATATAATATAATATATAAATAATATATATATATATACTATATATATTATACTATATAATATATATTATATATATACATATCTCTATATACATACTATATATCATATATAATATATTATACAATTAATATAATATTATATATATATATTTATATAATAATATAATATTTCGTAGTTTGAAATACGCATGAATAAACTAATTATTACACACGTCATAATACTATATTATAATATTATATAAGAGTCGATACGCCAACAGTATTTTACTAAAAAACTGGATTGCTTCAACAAACATTTTTATTCCAGACAGCTCTTATCCCCAAATATCGAAAGCTATAAAAAATCAGCAAACGTACATCCAGCAACAAAGAAAAAATAAAATAAGATATAGCCAAAGACAACCAGGTGCATTAATTTTAACAGTGTTATCTTTTTTTACTATTCATTTTCTGGTTTTTTACTTCACTTTTGTTTTGCAGTGTTTTGTTTTACCTCACTCGTATTAATTTGTTTTCATTTAATATAAATTTGCAGATACAATTAATAAGATTTACTTTTCATTCATTTATTTCAAAAAAAACAAAGCTGTGCAAGACTCGTCGAGACTGACCAACCCGAGAATAGAACGAAGCGGAGAAGAGAGGAAGAGAGAGAGAGAAGGAGAGAGAGAAAGAGAGAGAGAGATTATTTTAATATGGGATTAGTTACCCACGTAAATAATAAAATATATATAATGATATATATATATCAATATATAATAAAATAACAAATATAACTATACATCTACTATCTATAAATATATATACATATACTAAGATAAATATATAATCTATATCACTATATAGTATATATTGCTAATATATATATATATATAAATATACTTATATATATATTATAATATATATATATATCTATATATAGTATATATATAGTAGTATATATACTAATAATAATAATCATATTTATATAAAATCTATATATAAGGCTATTCTTACATTATTATTATTATACAGACACTTATTCCGCTTAAGCGGGGTAGTGGTACGTGCAGCTTTCCTAATACATAATTCCTTCATCTCGCCCTCACCCACCTCTTCCATTCCATTCTTATCTCTCGCCAACAACCTACCTTCCTCCACCCTCATCACCTCTCTCTTCCAGCATTTCCTTTTTTCCAATCCCTCCACCTTCTTCTTAGTCTCCCCTGCTCTTCTTCCTGATCCCTCCGCTCCAAACTTACTCACTAACACCTCTAGCTTCCTCCATTCCTCCAGATGTCCAACCATACTTAAATTCCCTGACTCCGCTTTCTCACCAAACCATTCTTCCAAGTCACATCTCTCTCTTATTACCCTATTCCAAATCCTCTCTCTTTTTACTAACCCCACATACCCCTCTCAACCCTTTCATCTCATCAAACACCTCCAATTTCTTCTTTGGACCTAGGCATTCAACCCCCATGTTATCACACCCACTATAACAAACAATAACCACCGCTAGGACACCAGATTTCTCTCCAAAAACATTCTTATCTTAGTTTATGTGAAAATCCCCCCACTTTCATAATCCCTCCAAAACCACTCAATGATCTCATTCCTTCTCAACCTTACCTAGATGATCCAATATCTCTTCCTATATACCCCTACCACAACTTCAATTACCCAAGACCTAATCCACTCCCCTAAATAATCCTGCAAACTTTCAACTATGTCTATACTACACTCCTACTCTAATATCTAACCCCATCCCCTCATCTGTTTTCTCCTCAAACACTAAACACATATATACTCTCTCACATGGAATTATAATACTTAAGACCCTCTCAGATAGATACCAACACCCTCTCATCACAACTACACTTCACAAATACTACAGCCCTCTGAAACTAATAGACACCACCCCACAGGATAGCCATCCATCGCAATAACAAAACACCTCACTCATCATGTCTTACCATCTCAATAACAAACCATAGTCCACATCAGTTCATCCTCTCCCATAAACTCATCATTTCCTCTGCAAAACACTACTCCATAATCAGCTTGCAAAAGCCCCCAGGAGAGGGACATTTAACAACATCCCTGTCTCAACCCTCACTCTCACTCAAAAAATCTCACTATCCCTCTAACTCACTCATCACCACATTTTTGCTATTCCTATAACAAGGCCCTAACACCTCTACTCACTCTCTCCCCTAACTCCATGTTCCATCCAAGAAACACCCTCCATCCCCTTCTTCCATCTTCCTACAATATCCATATGCTCTTCTCAGACATCTAATTAAAAAACACCCAAATACATTCCTCCAATTTCCTTTCAAAATAATACCCTCTACTCACTCAACAAAAGCATCCTTCATTGATGCAATACTTGATCCAACACTCTCCACATCCTAAATCATCCTGGTTCATTCCCATTCTCTCTTCCGTTTTAATTCTCTTACCCTCTAATAGATCAATTCTCCAACATCCTTTCCCCCCCATTACTTAACAACAGTCAACCAGACACACCCAACTCACTTATCTGATAATTCACACACACTCATTCCTACTCAATATTCCCTATTAAAGCCGGGAACCCAACAACATTCCCTCATACCCCCAATCCTGTGAGAACCTCATATAACCTCAATCCAACATAAATATATACACCTGTAAGCCTTCCTCTACCCTCTAGCGGCATCCTGTAAACATTCTCCCGATATACACACCATCTAACGTAAGGAACTCTATCCTATAATTCAATATTTCCGATTACGATACCACTAATCAATTTCTTCCCAATATTGTATTTCAACAATAATTGCTCTTCCGTCCTCTTCACACCACACCTTCCCACCCTCTATCAGTCGCTACATCATCATTAAATAACATAAACATATTACATTACAAATCTCTTTTTAATACATATACACATCTTTACCATATAATCTTACTACTGAATAATGGCCATGAACTAAAGTCTACCAAAATAATATGCCTTCCCCTACACCCCTACAATAATATAATCTTCTCATATTACTATTCTATCTTATTATTTCCACGAAAATATCATGCTCCTGTTTCAAAATTTTCTGTCACAATAAATAAATATCTCACAACACATAATCAATTATTTGCATTATCTCTCTCGCCCTCTCCAACAGCCCTCTTATTAGAACTATCCACTCTACTCATCTATATTCCTCCCAGCCTTTCCCTCTTCTCCTAAATAAAAAAACAACATAAATAAACTATAACCTCTTTTTTCTTTCAAAAATATCACCAACTCTACTCTCACCCTCATAAACTCCACATTCACCTATCCTTCTCATAAAATCTACTTGCTCAGACCTTTTTAACTCAGCAAACATACTTTCGCCTATATAAAAAAAAAATGCTCTATATAATAAAACACCTCTCTCTCACTCATCCTTCCAATACCCCTAATTTTCGTCGCTCTCAGCTCCTCCACTCACTAATACCTCCCCATCAACTCCCACCTAAACTCGTTACTCTACACAATGCTCTCATCCATTTCTCACCTTTATGATTCTATTTTCCTCTTTTTACATAAATTCTCTAAAACGTATACCTCCTCCCTCCTTGATCTCGAAATTGTCAGGTATTCAGAAATCTAACCCAAGGTATCCTTGCCCCTCTTAATACATTTACATCTAGGTCATCTGCTCCATATCACTTCACTATTATCATAAACCACACAAATACAATCCAGTAACGCCCATAACCCCCGTTATCTCACTAACTTCCATTGCTATACTTATGATTTTCATACTTCTTGAACCAAGAATCATTCCAACTATCATCCTTTCTATCAACACATAACTTCTAACCATTACTCATATATATCACAAAAAAAACCATTAAATTCCTTTCCCTACCAATATGGACCTATAATAAATAAACACTACCCATCTTTCTCTACTTCCCACTCTTGCATTCAAATCTACCTAATAAACAAGATAATTTAAACTCAACATACCTAACCCAAGAAAACCTTTAACCCCCAACAAATTAATTCAAAATTCAAGACTTCACCAAAATACTATTGTGGCTCCGGCCCCATCGCATTTACTGGTGCATGACGGCAATATAAAAACCCACAATTCCCCCCCACAATTTCACTTTACCCAATTGTCATACTTGAATAACCTATTTTTGCACCACTTCTTCCTTATCCCACACCTCTTCCTTCATAACTATTCCTACCCCTTCCCTAAGCCACTCGGACCTCTCTCGTTCACCCCATCTATCTC
>JABUQX010016581.1:45000-52879 GCA_015478945.1 Trachelipus rathkii | reverse complement strand
TGAAATATTGCGATTTGGTATCTTTTACTGCTAACGTTTTAGAAATATTGTTTTTATCTTCGTCCACATATCTAATATTATTGGCAAAATAATTTAGCTTTGCCCATGTGTAAGCATCCATTTTTAAATGCACAAAGCGTCCCTTTATGCAATTTTTAAGTTTTTTTTTTTTTTTTTTTTTTTTTTTTTTTTTTTTTTTATTTTTTTTAAATATTTTTCCAGTCTAAAGGGACTTTCAGTTTCGAAGGCATGTCTTCACACAGTGCTTTAAATCCTGGTCTTGCAAAAAAAACTAATGGGGTCACCCATCTTTTAACAACCATATATGCATCATTGTATTTTGAATTTTTCACTTGACATACATAGACATAACAAGTTTTTGGCAACTGAAAAAGTTTCCACTTTAGTCTGAGTTTTTGAAATTAAAGGTTTATCCTGATTACCTTTTGCTTCACCTTTCTTTTTAACAATTGCAGCAATGTCTGGATGAGAGCATTTTAAATGTCGCATTAATTTAAAGGATCCAGTAGATGTATTGTGACCCCATGAGCAACTGGTAGCTAGATAGACTCTTTCGTGCATGAATCGAAACTGGACTTTTTCTCATCAACTGTGTTTATCGATTCATTACCGACAAATGAAAGTCGTTTATCTTTCGGAGGTTGAGCAAATATATTTTCATGTACTTTGGATGTGTTTTCGATTTTGGGCTTCGTTTGACATGATTTTACTAAAATATTAACTTAATAAAATACGTTTGACTCTTACTATAGGAGTATCGAACCTTTTTTATTATTGAATAATAAATATGCATAAGCAAATTATAGTATTATATTATAGTAGTAAAATTATATATATATATAATATATTATATATATATATAATATATAATTATATATATATATATATATATATATAATATATATATGCATATATATATATATATATATCATTAATATATTATAATATATATATATAATATATATTGGGATGCCACTTGTATGTATATCGATATTTGTTCTTGGGTTTATTTAGAGGATAAAAATACAAAAGCCAAATTTATTTCTTTAATGATACATTCGCATTGTTTCATTCTCTCTGTCGAAGATGTTTCAACTCAATTATATATATATATATATATAATATATATATACTATATTATATATATATATATATATATATTATATATATTAATATATATATATAATATATATATATATATATATATATATATATATATATAGATATTATATATAACTGTAGAATAAAATTAATAATTACCATAATTTGTATTTACCGGAGCCGGAGCAGCCTCTTTTTTTTGCGGCTCCGACTCCGGCTCGGCACCAGGTCCCCCTTAAATTACGGCTCCGTAATATATATATATATATAATATATATATTTATACTATATATTATATATATATATATATATATATATATATATAATATATATATAATATATTAATAATATATATATAACTGTAGTAATAAAATTATAATCACTTTAATTATGTAATTTACGGAGCTTGTTACAGCCTCTTTTTGCGGCTCCGACTCCGGCTCCGGCCTCCGGCTCCAGGGTCTCTAAAAATTTCCACTCCGACATCTGGCTCCGGCCTCCAAGCCCCCAAAAGAATTTTTCGGCTCCGAGCTCCGGCTCACGGTCCAGCTCCGGCTCGGCTCCGCTCGTGCTCGGGCTCCGGCTCGTCCAAAACCTTGCGGCATCCGCGGCTCCGCTCCCGGTCCCGCTCCGGCTCCCGGCTCGCCAGGCCCTGATCAAAAGGTCAATAGCTATACTTTTGTCCATATATATATATATTAGTATATAATAATATATATATATATAAGTATATATATATATATATATATATATATATATATATATAAATATATATATATAAATAATATATATATATATATATATAGGATGCCAGTATGAGGGTTACGATCGCAGTTCCCCTGAAAGCCTAAGGGTGAGATTTTCTGACTGCGATAAGTTCTCCCTTAAGGGTATAAAGGGTGCGTAAGGCTGGGATTTTCTTATTCGAACTATGTGTCAAACATTCTTCTGACTAACTGTTTCCGTTTCAGTGCATGTGATGCAAACCTTACCCCCAATAGGGCGGAAAAAAAGGTAGGTGATATATATATATATATATATATATATATATATATATATATATAATATATATATATATATATATATATAATATATATATATATATATATATATATATATATATATATTATATATATTATATATATATATATATATATATATATATAATATATATATATATATATATATATATATATAATATATATATATATATAAATATATTAATATATATATAATATATTATATAATATATATAATAATATATATATATATAATATTATATATATATATAATTAATTACTGTATATTTATATATATATATATATATATATATAAGTATATATTATATATATTATATACTTTTATATATATATATATATAATATATTATTAATTAGTGACTGGGACGACTAACTCGCCAATTGCTTCATCCAGATTCAATCGAACAAATCGGAATTTTTTTCAATCGTCAATCGTACACTCGGCAAATTTTGCGATTATTTTGACCGAATTTAATGAAACAAATATTTCAAAGAATATTGAATATATTAAAACTCAATAATAATAATAATAATAATCAATAATAAATAATTAAAACTAATATAAAATATAATAATAACTAATAATAAAAATAATAATAATAAATCAATCAATCAATCTACCTCACAAACTAATATATATATATATAAATATATAAATAATATACTATGAAAACCACTATAAATCTATAACCTCACATACTTATAATACACATATATATAAATATATATATCATCATATAATAAAAATATAACGCCACATATATATAAATAAATAAACTATATATAAAACATACAACACAATATACTATTATATATATATATCCATTTTAGCTTATGGTATGTATGACATTCCAGTGCCTAATGGTTCGCCTTTCTGTTATGCGTTCATATCCACACTCATCCTCCAAACAACATATATCCACACCCCTCTTTTAGACAACATCTTACAGACATCCCTATCCCTTATATCCCTATGTGTGGGGAGAAAGAATTGCCCACATCGTATGTCCTGCGTGTCGTAGAAGGCGACTAAGAGACGGTGGTAGTTAGGTTGGCTGCCTACTACCACTTATCTTTTGCCAGGAATGCTAATGCATGCCTCGGAGAAGGTCGTTATCGCCGTAAGCGCCCTTCTATCTTCGGCGAAAATGTATGAATCGTATCTGTATATGAAAGGTCAGAGGAATAAATGTTGAGGGGATGAGGAGAGAGGTGATGGATGTATTTAGAAATGGCAAATTTGATTTGCTCGCTGTGACTGAAACAAAGATGAAAGGAAACGGTGAAAATGGGTGGTTGTGGTGTGAAATGTGTTTGTGTTGGTGTGGAAAGGAATGAGAGGGAGATAGAAGGATTTGCAATTCTGATGAGTGAGTTGTGGTAGAGAGCTATGGTAGATTTTGTGTGTGTGAGTACTAGAATTCTAAAGGTTTAAATTTAAGGTTTTGAAAAGCGTTCAAAATTTGTGGGGGCGACATCATGGTACATCTGAGGGGTAAATATTGAAGGAGTAAGATTTTTATGGATAATCTGAAGGATATTTGGATTGGGGGAGTAAGTAGATTCAGTTTTATTATGCCAAACATATCTGCCCATTCAAGGCATTATTTTTTACAGTTCGTAACTTACCAGCTCACGGGCAGAGCCCCTATTACAAGGAGAGGTGTAGTACTCCTCAAAGTCAACCCTCTAGCTCAAATTACCGCATATAGGCACAGACGCAGGCTTAAATTTGAGGAGATTAAATTCAGTAGAAAATACAGAAGATGGAAGAGAATTCCACAGAAAAGAGGTAGTGGGAAAGAAGGAAGCACCACAGCAAACTAGCCTGGAGTTACCAATGTCAACACAAAACTCGTGCGACAGATTACAGCCACCCTTGTTGCTACGTAGGCGTTTCCTAAAAGTGGTGGAAAGCGAGTGATAGTTCCTCGAGGCACTTTGCAGCTGCGGTACCTATAGGCTTAGAAGAATAAAAACACCAACATCGCGACGCCAAAATAGAGGGTCAAGGTGAACTTGGAAGTACAGAACAGTTTTATAAGGCCCTTTTGCGCGTTGACTCGACCCGTCCAAAAGTCGGGTGAAACCAGAGCCCCCCCCCAATATGAGAGAGCACTCCATACATGGCGGGTGAGGCTCTGTATAGCTGCGAGTAACGAAGAAGAGCGATAGAAAGTCTCGCAGTCTAAAAACAGAACTTTCAGTTCTTTGAGGCCGCCCTAGAAACCGTTGTGATGTGAGAGGTTTCCAAGACATTTTTTTTTTCATGTTAAGGCCAAGGATGTTAATATTGTCAACAGGAGAGTGACAGAACCGTCGAAAGAGATAGGAAGTTAGAAGGTGTCTTAGAGAGGGATTTGTAGAAGTTGGGTTTTTTAAAGAATTGAATTACAAGTTATTTCTATCCATCAGCAAGAATAAAATCGGAAATATTAAGACGAGAGGCAATTCCAGAAGTAAAAGAGGGATAGAATTAATATGTAGTTAAGAATTGAAGGGTCGAGTGATCGTAAACGAGTCGATAGAGTCAGAGGTGCAGGTGAGAGATCATTAATGAAAAGAGGAATAAAGTAGGAGATAAAGACAGAATTCCTGATGAACAACTACTATTAGGACAGAAAAGAAAGAAGTCCCGTCATCAACCACAGCGATATTGAGGGGATTTTGAAAGAAAGCATAAGACATAAATAAGCCAAAGAGGGAAGGTGGAAACCAAAGGGAGGGGAGCTGGGAGAGGCAGTGACGCGGTGCATACTCGGTCAAATGCTTTGGAGTATGTCAAGCGCACCACGGCAAGTCCCCGTGTTCTTAGAGCGAAAAACCAAAACGGTAGATAGTGAATGTATATAGCCAGTAGACTTCGCGCAACGAGAGCCGTACTGGCGATCGGGAAGAAGTGAATGAGATGATCTAAGAAGTTGAGTTGAGAAGGGTTCAAAGATCTTAGATAGAATGCAAGTAAGAGCTATAGGGGATAGTATGAAGGATCAGCAGCGGCTTCTTTTTTCGGAATAGGTCTGGACATGTGAGAGCTTTCCAAAACTGGAGGGAAAGTGCGGGTATTGAGACATGAGAATATAGTTTGAGCGAGGGACCGAAGAGATTAGCCTTTCAGTTGGAGAATTAGCAACAGAATGATCAGATCGAATAAGAGGAGGAAAAGACAGATTTACAGAAGTATGCTAGAGATGAAAGATTTGTCAGTAGGAGAACCAGGGAGGTTAGCGGCAACTTTCCTTTGATGAAGCACGCTTTGCTCGTCCGAAAGAGTATCCCTGCAACCGGTTTCTAGCTGAAGTGAAATAGCGGAGTGATAGGAGAACGATAATTTTTCCACCCCCGATAGGCACTGTTTCTAGCCTGAATGGCCAGAGAACAAGCACGATCGAACCATGGATTATGAGGAAAGAAATATTTAGTTTTAGAAGGAATGAATGAGGAAAGAAAGATTTAGCTGAAGAAGGAATGAACCTGCTCATCCCATCAACGATTACAGCTCCCTCCTTAATCTTTTAAATCTTTATACATACATCATTATTCCTTACTGAGGTAGCCACTCCCATTTTGCTATACATCTGCAAACTTGAAACCTTACATTCAAGTCCCAGGTCTAAATATTTTATACATGTATGAGGAACAGCACATGACCTAAGAAATCGTTACGGACCACAAATATGTCTCCTCATTTCCATTAATAAATACTTTTCATTTTCATTGATTAACTATTATTATTATTATTATTATTATTATTATTATTATTATTATTATTATTATTATTATTATATTATTATTATTATTATTATAATTATATTATTATTATATTATTTATTAATATTAATATTATTATTATAATATTATTAATTTTATTATTATTATATATTATTATTATTATTTTATATATTATAATTATTATTATTAATTTTATTATATATTATTATTATTATCATATTATTATTATTATTATATTATTATTATTTATTATTATTATTTATTATTATTAGAATTATTATTATTATATTATTATTATTATTATTATAATTATTATTATATATTATATATTATTATTAATTATTTTTAATTATTCTTATTATTATTATTATTAAGAGACTTAAGGAATCAAAAATTTTGATCGCTAAAATAATTTCGGGAGGTTTGAACCCTGACCCCCTGCTACAGCCTTATTATACAGATATATATATATATATATATATATATATTATATATATATTATATATATATATATATAATATATATATTATATATATATATATATATAGAGAGAGAGAAGAGAGAGAGAGGAGAGAGGAGAAAGAAATTTTTTAAAATGTGCTTGGGACAATTAATCGTCATCGTCATCGTCATCGTCATCGTCAAAATTTGCTCTAATCGTCATCGTCATCGGCAAAATTTCATAATAGTCCAATCACTATATTTATATATTATATATATAATATATATATATAATATATAATTATAATATTATATTATATTATATATAATAATATATATATATATATATGACAGCCCGGCTATTTGCTTTGCTGTTGGATATTGCCTCTTACCAACCAGGGAGATTTTAAATTTACAATTCGGTTCGTCGAGACTTGTTTTGAAACGTCACATCACATAAGTTGATTATAACATTTTTTTTTATTAAATTATCTCTATAGTAGGAGAAGTTAAACAGCTATTCTTTTTTGGTTAATGATATATATATATAATATATATATATATATATATATATATATTATTATATATATAGATATATATATTATATCTATATATATATATATATATAATATATATATACTATATATATATATAATATTATATATATATATACGAGTCGTGACCTTGAGTTAAATACATTACTTCTTAATACCTATTAATTTTATCTTCAAAAGCTTTACTGTCAAATCAGTTTCATTTTGGCAAACGAAAAAATTCCAACGTTATTTTAAAAGCACGCCAACTTTATTAAGAAAAAAAAAACATTCAAATGCATTCACAACATTGTCCAAGAAATTATATTGAAGACAATATAAATTAATAATTTTTATAAGAAAATATTATTATTATTATTATAAAACCTTTATATATTATATATCATTAGTAATCATTTTATCTATATAAAGCATCTTTAAAACATTATATAACATATTTTGAGCAATTTTAATGCTTAAAAAAATACTTAAACAATTCATTATTTTAGGTATTATTATTTATATCTGTTCCTGCTGCTAAGTAGAGAAAGTGATCTGTCACTGAAGAGAATCATCATACCGATGAGGAAACTTGTCAGAAAGTATTGGGAAAGCATATTGATTTTTTGATCTATCTGGTTCGAATTGATTGAAGGAAGTATGGAACGCGGAATGATAATACAAATGAATGAAGTTAATACAGTGACAGTGGTATGAGGTCCTCCATTGTAGTAAACATATCACTATATTGAAATTGACTCTTCTCCATTCTTCCAAGAAAAACCAATATAATTATATATATATATACATTATATATATATATATATATAATATATATATATATATTATATATATATATATATATATATATATATTATATATATATATATAATATTATTATATATATATTATATATAGTAACAGTGGTATTGTGGCCGGCATTATATTGTACGTAACTACAATATATATGATTGGGATTCACTTCTTTTTCAGGTGTTTCTTTAAGTATATA
>JABUQX010016581.1:20000-27500 GCA_015478945.1 Trachelipus rathkii | reverse complement strand
CTAAACAAACTTTCTTTTCTCCTGCTAACCATGGTTCTGACTGTGAAGCTGTGGTTCCCCGCCAACAGCTACAGATACTGTGCCGGCATCGTGGTGGGCACCATCCCTCCCACACCCTGCTAATTTCATTCAGCCAGAAACCAGTTGCAGATACTGACGAGGTGCCAAAGCTGTGCTTTCATCAAAGGAAAGTGCGCCAACCCTCCTTGGTTCTCCTACTGATAAATCTTCACATCCAAATTAACACAGCGAAACTGTTCTTTTCCCTTTCCTCTTATGGTTCTGCTGTTAATTCTCCAACTGAAAAGGCCATAATTCTTTCTGGTCCCCTCGCCAACTCATATTCTCAATGTCTCATCATCAGCACTTTCCCCTCAAGCAAAGCTCCCTTACATGTCCTAAACCCATTCCTTGAAAAAGGAAGCCGCTCTGATCCTTCTAATTACTGCAGATATTACACTTACTAAAAATTCCCATCTAAGAGATGATATCTTTATTAGTCTAATTTCTAGATCATCTGAAATCCCCTATTCTCGATCGCCAGTAAAGGTGGCTCGCTGCACGAAGTCTACTGGGCTATATACATTCCTACTCAACCGACGGTGGTTTTTCGCTCTAGAACTACGGGGAGACTTTGCGTGCGCTTGACATATCCAAAAGCATTTGACCGAGTATGGCACGCGTCACTGCTCTCCAAGCTCCCTCCTTTGGGTTTCCACTTTTTCTTTGCTTACTTTATGTCTAGTTTTCAAATCCTCAATATCGGCTTTGTTGATGGGGCGACTTCTCTTTCTGTCAATAGTAGTGTTCATCAGATCCCGTCTTATCTCCCAATTTTTATTCCTACTTTCATTAATGATCTTCTCACCTGCACCTCTGACTCTATCCACTCGTGCCGATCACTCGACCCTTCATTCTTAACTAATATTAATTTACCTCTTTACTTCTGAATTGCCTCATCTAATATTTCCGATTTTGCCTCTTACGAGGTAGAGTTAGAAACAACCCTGTGAAATTCAATTCTTTAAAAACCCAACTTCACATCCCTCTCACAAACACCTTATAACTTTCCTATTCTTTCGACGGTTCTTATTATCCTGTTGACAATATTAACATCCTTGGTCTTTAACATGAACAAAAAAATGTCCCGGGAAATCTCACATCAGCCAACGGTTTCTTAGGGCGGCCCTCTCAAAGAAACCCGAAAGTTCTGTTTAGACTTGCGGCGACTTTCTAATCCCTTTCCTCAGTTACTCCAGCTATGCAAGAGTCTCATCCGCCCTTGCATGGGAGTGCGCTGCTCTCATATCTTGGGGCTCTGGTTTCACCCGACTTTTAGATAGGGTCGAGTCAAAAGGCAAAAGGCTTATAAACTGTTCTGTACTTTCCAGTTCACTTGACCTCTATCTTTGCATCGCGATGTTGGTGCTTTATCTCTATCCCATAGGTACCGCAGCTGCAAGTGCTCGAGGGAACTCTCCACTCGCGTACCACCACTTTAGACGCCTATTGCAGTTACCAAGGGGTGCTGTATCTTCGCAAATGCAGCCTTTGTGCTGACATTGGCAACCTGAAAATAGCTCTTGCTGCAGCCTTCTCTTCCCACACCGCTGTTCTGCTAGAATTCCTTCCATCTTCGTATTTCCTACCGAATTTAATTCCTCACTTTAAAGCCTGCGTCTGTGCCTCATATGTATTTGAGCTGTGTAGGCAAACCCTTGGCGTATACTACACCCTCTCTAACAGCCCCGCCTATGAGTGACAACCCCGTGTGCAACAATCCTTTGAATGGCAGATATGTGGCAAATAAACTGAATCTCTTACTCTTCAACCAAAATATCCTCTGTGATTATCCCATAAAAATCTTACCTTTCAAATATTACCCTCAGATGTACTTTTCAGTTATGGCCACCACACAAATTTCTTGACCTTTTCAAAACTTAAATTCTAACCTTAGAATTCCAGTACTCACACACAAAAATCTACCATAGCTCTCTCCCACAACTCACTCATCAGGATTGCAAATCCTTCAATCCCCCATTCCCTTCCACAGCAACACAAACACATTTCACACCACACCAATCATTTTCACCGCTTCCTTTCTCATATTGTTTCAGTCACAGCGAGCAAATCAAATTTGCCATTTCTAAATACATCCATCACCTCTCTCCCTTATCACCAACATTTATTCCCTCTGGCATTTCATACAGATGACATCTATACATTAGTTGAAGGATAGAAGATCAAGCTTTACTAAGTGATCACTATCTTCTCTCCGAGGCATGCATTAAAGATTCCTGGCAAAAAAGATAAGGTAGTAGCAGCCAACCAACCTACCACTGCCTCTTTACGCCTTCTAATAATACGCAGACATCCCTGATGTGGGTATAATTATTTCTCCATACAATGTATGTGGGATATAAGGGATAGGGATGTCTTTAAGATGTTGTCTAAAAGAGGGTGTGATATATGTTGTTTTATGATGAGTGTGGATATGAACGCATAACAGAAAGGCGAACCATTAGGCACCGGAATGTCATACATACCATAAGCAAAATGGGTATATATATATATATATATATACATATATAGATATAGTATGTATATATATATATATATATATATATATATATATACATATATATATAATATATATATATATATATATATATATATATATATATATATATATATATTATTATTATTATTATTATTATTATTATTATTATTATATTATTATTAATATTATTATTATTATTATTATTATTATTATTATTATTATTATTATTATTATTAGCTTGTTTTAATATTATTCAAAAATTTCGATATTTGTTCAATTAATCGAAAATAACGGCAAATCTTGTCAGATGACGATGACGACGGAAAAATTCCGATTTTTGTCGATGACGCATGGACAATGCGATTAATCGTTCCACTACTTAATATATGATATGAGAGAGAGAAGATATTATATATATATATACATATATATAATATTATTATTATATTATATGATATATATATTTATTATTAAGATATTATTATACACATATATGATATACATATATATATAGTTATAGTTATAAAGAGTATATGATATATATATATTATTATATATATTATATATTATTATTATTATTGCTATATATATGCTATATATATATTATTATATATGGTTATATATATATTTATATATATGTTGCATATATTATATATATATATATGGCAAATAGAGTATATATATATATGAATATATATATATATATATATATATATATATATATACATATTATTATATATATTATATATATACATATACATATATATTATTATTATTAATATATATATATATTATATCACCTAATCTTTTCCCATTAGTAAGGCAACGCCATGCAATGAAACGGTGGCAAGGTGAAGAATTTGACACACAAGTCGAAAGAAACCCCAGCCTTACTGCACCCTTTATAAATTTCTTGTTGAGAACTTATCGCGTAGTCAGAAAACCAATTCTAGCTTCAGGGGACTGCGACGGATCTCAATATATATTTATATATATATATAGATATATATATATATATATAGCATATATATATATATATATATATATATATATATATATATATATATATATAGAGTATATATATATATATATATATTATGGCATATATATATATATAAGGACAAAGTATAAAGTACGAACTTTTGATCAAAATGCGGTTTTGCTTCGTATTTGTTTGAGCCGAGCGCGGAGCCAAGGTTTTGGCAGTGTTGTTTTGCTTTGAGCTGAAAGCCGGAGCCGGTCGTGAGCTGGAGCTGAGCCGGAGCCGGAGCCGAAATTTTTAGCTGGAGTCGGAGCCAGGAGTCGGAGCCGAAATTTTAGGGAGACCTGGAGCCGGGAGCCGGAGCCGGAGTCGGAGCCGCAAAAGAAAGGCTGTCCGGCTCCGGTAAATACAAAATTAAGTAATTATTAATTTTATTACTACAGTTATATATATGAAGGGTATATATATATATATATATATATATACATATATATATATATTATATATGCTATATATATACATATATATATATATATATATATATATATTACGGAGCCGTAATTTATAAAAATCGGTGCTGGTTTCGGAGTCGGAGCCGCAAAAAAAGAGACTGCTCCGGCTCCGGTAAATACAAAAATTAGGTAATTATTAATTTTATTACTACAGTTGTTATATATATAGCATGAGAAGAAGAAGAAGAAGAAATATATATATATATATATATATATATATATATACATATATAAGTTATTACATATATATATATATATATATATATATATATATATATATATATATATATATATATATATATATATATTAATTGAGTAGATCATTCCAATTCTTATATTCCAATATTCCAATTATATATTTATATTTTAAATTTGCTTATGTATATTTTATATATATATTATATATATATATATATATTATATATATATTATATTTATATATATATATATATACATATATTATTATTGGTTATTGGTTATATATACAGCAAAGGTTGGTTGTTGCTATATATATGCATATAGTGAGCTAATATATAGCAGTAGTTAAGATATAGTTGCTATATATATATATATATATATACATATATATATATATATATATATATAAAAAAAGTATATATATATATATTATTATATATATATATATATTAAATTTGTTTATGTTATATTTATTATCTGTCAATAAAAAGGCGTTAGGTACTTCTATAGATACTAGATAACTAATTTATTAAGTTTAATATTTTTAGTAAAAATCATGTCAACTAAGCCAAAATCGAAAACACCTCATGTACTTGAATATTTTGCTCACTCCGAAGATAAAAGTACTTTCATTTGTCGATATGAAATAGATAACACAGTTGATGGGAAACATTCGATCATGCACGAAAGAGTCTATCTAGCTACCAGTTGCTCATGGGGGTCACAATACATCTACTGGATCCTTTAAATTAATGCGACATTTAAACGCTCTCATCCAGACATTGCTGCAATTGTTAAAAAGAAAGGTGAAGCAAAAGCAGTTCAGGATAAACCTTTATTTTCAAACTCAGACTAAAGTGGAAACTTTTTCAGTTGCCAAAACTTGTTATGTCTATGTCAACTGTCAAGTGAAAAATTCAAAATACAAATGATTATAATAATGGTTGTTAAAGATGGTGACCCATTAGTTTTCTTTGCAAGAACAGATTTAAAGCATTGTGTGAAGACATGGCTGAAAACTATAAGTCCCTTTAGACTGAAAATATTTGTAAAATAGTTCTAGAAGAAGCGGATAAGCAAAAAAATAAATTTAAAAATTGCATAAAAGGACGCTTTGTGCATTTAAAAATGGATGCTTACACATGGGCAAAAGCTAAATTATTTTTTGCCAATAATATTAGATACGTGACGAAGATAAAAATAATATTTCTAAACGTTAGCAGTAAAGATACCAAATCGCAACGTTTCAGCGAATATATCCAATAATTTGTTACTGACGTTTTAAAAAGAATTCGAAATAACAAGAGGCAAGTAATTAAGCTTAGTTACGGATAATGCATAAAAACATGATCAGTACGATTGAAAATTAAATAAGGAACACTGAGGATGAGGAACAGGATGCTGGTAAATGTGATACTGATTTTAATATTTGTTTTCAGAATGAACTTGATAAAAGTATGAAAAGACAATTCCATGACCTAACATTGCACACATGAGATATGGAGTTCATACTTACAGTTAGCAGTGCGTGATGATCTCCACAATCATACAGCAAATCTTATGAGCAAGGCGAGACAAATAGCAAAACCCAAAAAATTAATGAAGTTCTAAAGAATCAAGCTGCAAAAGTGGCAATTTTAGGTCAAGAGAGACAAGATGTGGAAAGTGCATGTCTTAGGCTCTAAAGGCTTCTGCAACTAAAGATTATAGCAGTAGTATGATGGCTGCTGGTACTCATGTAGGAGCAAATCGAAATCCTCGAAGAATTATTAAAACATCAATACTTTACAAAAAAATGCTCAATCAGAAGACTTGACTCTGCAGGAAATTTTTGGTAGAGAAGAATAAATTCCATGAAAAGAAGGGGAAGAATGTTAACTGAAATTAAAATATTTTTTTTTTCATCTTTTGTTCCGAATCTTCTCAGAACGGAAGATCTGATATTAAAAGCTAGGGATGCGCTCTTTGTGATCTAGGACTTAAAATGAATAACACTATCGAACAGAAATCTGGGTCGAGTCAGATAGTTTAGCAATTTCAGAATCCCTCCCTGTAGTGTCTTGTCAGGATGAAGATGAAGAAGCTCAAATTTTACAGGTACGAGGTAATTGGAGCATGCAGAAAAGCGATTGAAAAACTAAAAAGACAATCTGCTAGTAAATGACATTCAACCTAAAAATCCTCTAGAAAACCAAAGGTAGTAAATTTCATACATTAGATGAAATAATAAAAATCGACCGGAAATCAAAGTTACCAGTTAAAGAGGCAATTAATTGCTATCCTAAAATTTCGCAAGATGCCGCTTGCAAAATAGCTTTGCCTCCTATTCAAGTAAATGTTGATAGCTTATTTTCTGCTTTAAAAATAATAAAAATCGATCTAAGGACATCGTTAAAGGAGGATTTTATTGATGAAGTTTAATTTTTAAGAACAATTGTTTTGAATAAATTTATATTACATATGGTCGGGCTGTTCAAAGAGAAATTATTTTAAAAGTTAGGAAGAAAGTGAGTTATATATATATATAATATACATATATATATGTTATATATATAAGGGGTTAATATATATATATATATATATATATATAGTTAGAAGAAATATATATATTATATATATTATATATATATATATATATATTATATATATATATATATATATATATATATATGTTTTGGAATGTTATATTACATATGTTTAGGCAGCTCATATAGTTCAATGAGGAATTATTTTAAAACTTTAGATGAAACTAAAATATACTTTATGCTTTTCAGAAAAAAATAATAAAAATAATATTACATAAATGTACAGGCAGTTCATAGTTCAAAGAGGAATTAAATTAAAATTTAGGAAGAAAGTGAGAATTATTCCTTTTGTGTATTTCTTAAAATTTTTTATTTTTTAAAAAATATTTTCTAAGTTTTTAATTCTAAGTTAATAAAGATGTCAATAACAAACATTTAATTTCATCATACCATCAAAATTTTGTAAAAGAATTAATGATTTCATAACTGTAACTGGAGAAGGAATTATAATCCAGGGGTCGGAGCCGGAGCCGGAGTCGGAGCAAAAGACACATCGAAATTGTGATCACCCGAGTCGAGCCGGTAATTTTAAAAATGTTGGAGCAGGAGCCGGGAGTTGGAGCCTCAGGTAATGTTTAAAATGCTGAGAAGGAAACGGAGTCGGGAGCCGGGTAATTTTAAAAATGCTGGAGCTGAGCCGAGCCGGAGCCGAGTCGGAGCCGG
>JABUQX010016581.1:0-12500 GCA_015478945.1 Trachelipus rathkii | reverse complement strand
ATATATATATATATATATATATATATATATTATATAAATATATATATATATATATATATATACAGCAGCATATATAGCGTAGTTATATATGTTGTTATTAAATATATATATATGTTGGTTATGCTATATATATATATATATATATATATATATATATATATATATATAAATAAATATATATATATATTATATATATATATATATATAGAAAGTTATATATATATATAGCAGTAGATATATATATATATATATATATATATATATATATATATATATATTATATATATATATATATATATATATATATATATATATATATATTTATATATATTCTAGTTATATATCAAAATAATTTGTTTATCAATATATATATATATATATATATATATATATATATATATATATATATATATATATATATATATATATATATATATATATATATATATATATATATATATATTAGGGGGTCAGAAAGATATATAAATTTATATTTTTTCTTGATTCCACACCATGCATGTAGTTTTCCATATGGTTTTCCATGATATATTAAAAATCGGAATATATACGACCCCCCCTACCCTTCGAATACACCCACTTCTGCTATCTTGGTGTTCAGAATTACATAAAGGAGAATCAGGGCTAATAAATTATAAATTTGTCCTTGTGCTCATCTATTTTTTTAATTTAATATGGTTCTCAATGATATATTAAAAATTGGAATATATGCATTCTGCTATCTGGGTGTTCAGAATTACATAAAGGAGAATCAGGGCTAATAAATTATAAATTTGTCCTTGTGCTCATCTATTTTTTTAATTTTATAAACTATGCACTTGTGCAACATCTAAAACAAGCATAAAATGTGATTATTTAGGAAAGATATAATAAATTAAAACTATTATAAAAGTAGTTTCACTCATATTTAAATATATTGTGATTTAAATAGTTTTGAAGCTTCAATTTTTCAGATAATATTTCATTGCAATTCCGTTTCATATTATAAAACGATTGTAATAATATTGTAATAAATAAATCACAAAGAATCATTTACTGCAATAATTTTGTAAGAAAACATTTAATAAAAATGTCAAGAAGCAAAACTCATAATTCTTCTTTTGGCCAGCCTACTCCCTTACCAACCTCGATGACACCTTCAAAGGCTGATGTCTTTCGTCATTACTTATTTGTAAGAAATAATGAAGAAATTAAATCAAAGGAAACATCAACATCAAAGGAATGTTATAGGATTGTAGCAAAAGATATCGAAGGCATTTGGGATCTTTTTCATTTCCTCATATATCATTTGAGGCCATTGCTATGAAAGTTGAAAGGTTGATCGTTTCTGCTAGTAATCTAAATAAAGTTCCTATTAAACAAAGAAATGATGCTTACATGAATAAACGTAAGGCATATGAAGAGATGTTTGATATATGTACGTGTACCTGCTATGATAAGGCAATTAACCGAAGAGATTGTCGATGTGAAATAAGAATTCCAATGATTGAGTGGGATGCATTTGTTGGTCAAAAGAAACGAATTAATCAGCTTGGGCCAATAGATAAAGCAACTACTTCAGCAAGAAAACGGACTCAAGAAAGATGTGAAAAGCTTGAGAGCAGGATGGCGAAATGTTCTAGTGTTGCTGATAGTTTACTTACAGTTACTGAATATGATTATTCAGACATTGTTAACGAAAATAGTGATACGGATGAAAAGAGTGATCCATCTTTTGTTCCAGATGCTGAATTACAAGAACATAATCAAAATAGAATTTTGTATAATAAATTGTCTGTGACAGCCGAGAGATTCCGCGTAAGTTATAGAGCTACGGCTGCCATTGTAAATGTTGCCTTGGAAGATATGGGGATTTTAAATGCCAGCAATATGCTTGATAGGAAAAAAGTAGAGAGAGAAAGAAAAAGAGTTGAATCGAGAAAGCAGATTCTACATAAGTTGCAGAACCAAAGAATTGAGTGATTTTGCTTGGATTTAAAGATCAAACTAAAACACACACAGGAATGGAAATTGAGGAGCATTACGTTATTATTAAAGAACCAGGTAATGTATACGTAGATCACATCACTCCTGACAACGGAAGTGCTCGATGCATAGCAGATGAATTAATAACATTTCTAGTTGATTCTGATAGTTCTCAGTCACTTAAAGTAATGTTATGCGATGGTGCTCCTGTAAATACTGGCCATGTTGGTGGTGTAATAAAATTAATTGAAATATACATTGAGAGGCCTCTCCAATGGCTAATATGTCTTCTTCATGCCAATGAATTACCTTTTAGGCATATTTTTCAAATGATTGATGGTAAAATGACTGGCCCAAAGAGTTTCAAAGGCTGGATTGGAAACAAAATACAAATGGATTTAAGACAATTAGAAATAACTGATTTTGTGCCTGTGCATTGTGAACTTGAAGAGACCTTAGTGGTGACCAAGCATATCTCTATGAAATATGCACTGGAATTAAATCCGTCAAAATATCACAACAGTTAGCTTTAAAATCTCCTGGAGCTTTACATCATGCAAGATGTCTCACAAGAGCAAATAGAATTTTAAGACTATATGTTTCTTCATCAAATCCAGACAAAAATCTCCAGGACTTTGGATTAAATCGCATCCGAAAGCTACAGAAGGGGCTATGAATTTTTATTACCTAATATCTCTCATCAGAAAACAAAGTAAAGAACATCGTGAAATTATGGAGAATGTTCTCAGCAACAATGCATACTTTGCTCATCCTGAAAATATCTTGCTCGCCATGATCACGGATCCAAGGATAGAGATTTGGAAAACTGCATACCATCGTATTATAAATGCAAGAAAAAGGGAAACAATGAAAAGCTTTTGAACTTCCAACTAATATTAATTTCAAGGCTACTAACTATACCGACATGATTGACTGGAACAAGGAGATAATAACCTCCCCACCACTCTTACAAGACCTTTCTAATGATGATCTTTTCGATTTCTTACTCACTAACTTACTCACTAAGGCCTCAGAAGACAGGATTGGTTATGAAAACCGCCATACATATATATTGAATGTTGCAGAATCTAGAAAAACTATGCCAACTTTCCAGTCTAAATATCAATGGAAATAATTATAGAACACCATTGTAATAATAAATGTAAAATGCTAGTACTTGATTTTAGTATACAATATTAAATTAATATTACAGTATTAATATAATATTAAATATAAAATGCCAGTATTTGTATTTTTATAATATATTATAATATTAAAGTATGAAAAATTATGATATTAGTATCCTATGTCATATTTCTTATTCATATTGTAGGGGGAGTGGCCCTTCAAGGGGTAGGGGGAATTGCATAACCAATTACAATATTTCAGTATATCACACAGTTTTCTATACTAAACTAATATATTAATATATAATACATTATAATATTAAAGTATGAAAATAAATATAATTTCAGTATCCTATGTTATATTTCTAACCCGGAGCATAAGGGAGAGTTCAGGTACAACTAGAAAACTATAACATATACACGAAAAATAAATATCATTTTTATTAATCAGGAGACATTTATGAAAGTAGAAATTAAAAAAAAAAAAAAAATTAATTTATTCTAATATTTATTAATAACTCCATATTAATATTAGTAAAGTGCAGGCTCTGATTGTCTTGAAAGACCTTGAAAGCAGAAAGCAGCTGCAGTCTCGAGAGAAAAGTTGCCAAATGTCGCTTTTATAATATAATTGCAGAAAATATTATTTTTCTTTTTATATCCTTCTTAGGCGCCTGAAATGACGGACAGAGGGGGACGAGGGTCCCTCTGTCGTCCCCCCTCGGTAGGCCGAGAAACCCCGACTCTATCTATCGTTCTTTTGTTTACCCGTGGGTATTTGTCCGTTTTAAACAAAAAATTCAACATTTGGCAACCTCTGCCCGTAGTGAGGGGGAGGGGGAATTGCATAACCAATTACAATATTTCAACATATCACACAGTTTTCTATACTAAACTAATATATTAATATATAATACATTATAATATTGAAGTATGAAAATAAATATAATTTCAGTATCCCATGTTTTATCTCTAATTCATATTATAAGGGGGGGGTTATGCGAGGGGTAGGGGGGTTGCATAACCAAAATATTTTAGCATATCACATAGTTTTCTGTACTAAACTCAGTGCAGGGTGTGGAATACGGTTTCTAAATTTCGACATATATATATATATATATATATATATAACTTATAAATATCTATATATATATATATATATATATATATATATATATATATATATATATATATATATATATATTCGGTACTTCTAACGGGCATTAAAATAATGCGGTTTCTGACTATTTTATATATCTATATTTTTACATTTATATATATATATATATATAAGAAAGAGTTATAGTTGTTTTAAATATATATATGAAGGTAACATATATATGTAATATATAATATATAGTATTTATATATATATATATATATATATATATAGTTATTATTATTATTATTATATATATATATAAGTTATATTTATATATATATATATATATATATATAAATATATATATTTATATCCGTGTGCATTTAATAAATATAATTATTATTATTATTATTATTATTATTATTATTATTATTATTATTATTATTATTATTATTATTATTATTATTATTATTATTATTATTATTATTATTATTATTATTATTATTATTATTTTATTATTATTATTATTATTATTATTATTATTATTATTATAACAGAGGGTCTTTCTTCTATATAGCTTGATTAACACAAAGGGTTTCGTCTATCTGGCTTAATGACTTAATACAGTGGTTCGTATTCTGGTACCTCAAGTTTCGGTCATTATGGCTCGTTTTGTTATAGTTAAAAATTTATCTTAAAAAAAAAACGTAAATATTATTTGGCTGTAAACTAATTAAATAAAATAAATAAAAATATATATTTAAACGGAGAAAGAGAGCAGGTGATGACGTCATTCTTAGATTTCATAAAGTATATGTGTTTGCCTGTCTGTCTGTAGGTTGTTCTATCGGTGTGCGTGTGTGTCCACGCCAGGGTGCGAGAGCGAATGCACTAATATAGCGAAACAACAAGAGACGTGATGCAGCACTCGAACTAGCCATTGGAGAGGTTCCGACGTCATTGACGCGCAGTGTTACTGATGGAAAAAATCCCCAAACTCCTCTGGAGTTCGGGGTAGCTCCTTAATCAGCAACCTACATGACTTGGCCAATCGAGCCTTCGAAACGCGGCGGAGCATGGAGCGGGGCGGTGAGGTGCAGTTCGCGGGCCCTTGGGGGCTAAGCCCAAACAAGTCGCCTACCTCACAATCAGTTTTCCCGGCATTGGAAACCCTTAAAAACGCCCAAAACATTTGTCTATTACCAAAAATGCTTAAAAGTAGCCAGATTTAGCTACAAATCTGGCACCTGCCGATCTCCCACCCATAACTACTATATATATATATATATATATGTATATATATATATATGGTATATATATATATATATATATATATATATATAATACATATTATTAGTTATTATTATTGGCTGGGCTGGCATATATATTAGCTGGTTATTGGTTGTTGTTTTTATACAGCATAGCAGCATACTGGTTGGTTGATATATTATTGGTTATATTATTGCTATATATATATATACATATATATATATATATATTATTATTATATATAATATATATATATATAGTTATTAAGAGCATATATATATATATATATATATATATATATATATATTTATATACATATATATTATATTATTACATATATGTTGTTATATATTACATATATACATATATATATATATATATATATATATATATAATAGTTATTATGCAAAGGGTTATTACATATATATATATATATTATATAAGCATAGTAAAGCACAACGGGAAGCTGTCAATGGCGGGAGCGGTGCCCTGCACCTCAGGGTCTTCTCCCTGGAGTGATTTTTCGATCTCCCCGAGGCGGGCTATCTTCCTATAATTTTCATGTCTGTTGCATTACCCTGGGGCACCCATATTTCTATTCATTCGCCAGTACGTGAGTGAGTACGTGTATGCGTGACCATATTGTGATGTACATTACGACCGTTTTTGCCCCCTACCCCCTTTTGTTCAGCCGCTACGCCCGTTTATTCGTAGCTGCGTGGCGCAGCCACGCACATGGTTTACGTACATGACCGTTTTTACCCCTACCCCTCGCTGTAGTTAAGTACAGTATTAAGTAATACTTTGAAAGTGATTAAGTACACGTACCTAATATTTCCGGGTCTGGGCCACCTCGTGCGTGGGACCCGCCGCCACGATCCGAGTTTGCCGTGCTTGCCCGCCAACCGCTGCCACCGCCGCGGCGAGCTCGTAAATTGTGTGACGTCTCACCACAAAGATTTCTGCTTTAGACATTTTTATTTAAATTATATATATATATATATATACATAGTAGTTAGTAAGAGAGAGGCAGTATATATATATATATATATATATATATATATATATATATATATATATATATATATATATATATATATGTGTGAGTATATATATATATATATATATATATATATGTTAAGTTGTTATATATATATTATATATATATATATATATATATATATATAAGTTCTAGTATTCAAGATTGGATAGCAAGAATTCAGGGACGTGTTCTGTTTTCTTTAATAATATTTATAATTATAGCTTGTTGAGGGTGAGCTTGTTGATTGCTCCTTAAATATTTTAAATTTATATTCAAAATTTATTATTTTTTCCTAAAATTTCTGTTTTTCATGTTTTTTTACAACGCAAAAATTCTATGGTTTTACATACCCAAAACCAGTAAATCAGTAAATCAAACACCCCATCAAACCACCCCTCTCCCCACCCCTGCTCTTTTTTTTTTTTTTTTTTTTTTTTTTTTTTTTTTTACAGTTAACCACCACTCACGGGCCGTGCCTTTTTCAAGGAGGGGGGCAGAAAATAAAACAAGGAAAACCCCACACAATCCCCAGCCTAAGGCAAATCTCCCAGGTGAGCGCAGCACGTTGGCTTTAAAGAGAGAGGAAGATTAAATACAGTTGGAAAACAGAAGAAGGCAAGAAGTTCCACAGAACAGAAGTAGCTGGAAAGAAAGAGGTACCACAACGAACAAGTCTGGGGTTTTCAAACTCACGAAAAATTCATGCGAGGGCATGGCACTTTGTATTGCGAGGGCGACGCAATGGAGTGTGGAATACGAGCGGCCAATTCCTTTAGTATCTACCTTTGTAGTACCTATAGAAAGAGATAGTGCGCCAACGTCACGTCGCAGAGATAGAGGGTCAAGAGAGTTTGAAAGTAGGGGACAGTTTATTAGTCTCTTAGCTTTAGACTCAACCCTATCCAATAGAAGGGTGGAGCCGGAGCCCCCCTAAATGTGAGAACAGTACTCCATACAAAGGCGAATAAGGCCCTTATATAACTGGAGCAGCTGTGCAGAGGAAAAAAATTCCCGCAACCTGAACAGAACTCCCAGTTTTTTTGAGGCCACCTTAGCAACCATTGAAATAGGAGGTTTCCAAGACAATTTATTGTTTATGCTACACTAAGAATGTTATGTGTTATTCACAGGAGAGACGTTAGAGCTGTCGAAGGAAATAGGAAAGTTGGGAGGTGTTTTTGAGAGGGGGATGTAGAGAAGTTGAGTTTTTAAAGAGTTGAATTTTACAAGGTTGCGGTGACCCCACCGGGAAATCCCATCCAGATCGACAAGAATAGAATCAGAAAGATGAAGACGAGAGGCAAATCTAGAAGCAAAAGAGGGAGCAGATTTGAAGTGAGTAGAAGAGTGGAGGTTTGAGTCATCGGCATAAGAGTGAACAGAGTTGGAAGTACAGCTGAGGAGATCGTTGATTTAAAGTAGGAATAAAGTTGAGATAGAACGGAACCTTTGCGGAACAATTGGCCACTAACAGGAAAGGGAGGAAGAGAATGCCCATCAACGAGTGCTGATATAGAGCGATCGGGAGAGAAAACTAGACAAGAGTGAGAGCAAAGAGAAGAGGAAACCCAAAGGAAGGAAGTTTGGGAGAGCAGTGACGCGCGCCAAACCCGGTCAAAAGCTTTGATATGTCAAGCGCCACCACGCAAGACCTCCCATGGTCCCTAAGGGCAAAAAAGCAGCTTAAATCAGCTAGATAGGAAAGTATGTCACCAGTTGACTTCGAACGACGAAAGCCATACTGATGATCTGAAAGAAGGGAATGAGACTCCAGATGATCCAGGAAATGAGAGTTAAGAAGAGTTTCAAAGATTTTAGATAGAATACAAGTGAGAGCTATAGGGCGATGGTTTGAGGGATCAGAGCGGCTACCTATTTTTCGGGGGTTGGACATGTGCGCCCTTCCAGCACTGAGGAAAAGTATTAGTATTAAGACATAGAGAGTAGAGTTGAATGAGGACAGGCGCCAGCTCAGAAGCACACCCTCAAACACGGGGAGGAATGCCATCCGCCACTAGCTTTCTGACGTTCATAGATCTCAAGGTCCATGCACACGATCATGTGTAATTACAGTAGAGACATGGGAAACCTGAGAGGAGAAGGAGTAGGAGGAGGGATGCCAGAATATTGCATCATAATAATAATATAAAATAATAATGTAATAATAATAATAATAATAATAATAATAATAATAATAATAATAATAATAATAATAATAATAATAATAATAATAATAATAATAATAATAATAATAATAATAATAATAATAATAATAATAATAATAATAATAATAATAATAATAATAATAAAGATGCTTACAATCTACCATCAGGATTCAGCTTCGTTCAATAAGTATTAGTAGTAGTAGTAGTAGTAGTAGTTATAGTAGTAGTAGTAGTAGTAACTGTAGTATTTATGTCTCAATAGGCTGTACATAAACTTTTATATATCAACAGTACGTCACAATTTAATAATTTGTTTAAAGTTTTTCATTACACAGCTTCGTACGGGTGAAAAATAGATTAAAACTAATATTAACTCGTATCAGCGAAGGATTGTTTGATAAGAGGTACATATACAAAGATAGCTAAAGAAGAAGAAGAAGAAGAAGAAGAAGAAGAAGAAGAAGAAGAAGAAGAAGAAGAAGAAGAAGAAGAAAAATACATCATGAGCTCTCACTTCCACAATAGTTGTATCAGTTGAAAAGGGTAGTGGGAGGAAGGCAGGCGGTGTAGGTAGTGGCAGTAAAAACACCGAGATTTTTGGCTATTATTAAATACATATCACCCCTTTTCTATGCAAATGTACACATTTATATCTTCACATTACTCGTTCACGATAGCACTATATCTCTTAAATGTTAAATATATTTATTTATGTCCCAGTTCAAAGCATAGAAGACGTATAATATAAATGTATACGATTGAATAAAGCAGCGAGATATATTTATTAATAACGCAAATCGTAAGATGTTTCTGCTACTACTACTACTACTACTACTACTACTACTACTACTACTACTACTACTACTACTACTACTACTACTACTACTACTACTACTTCTACTAGTAGCTACCAGTGTTATAACTGTTATTCGAACTCTGAACCAATTCTGGCATAATGTTTGATGTAACATACATTACCAGGGGGCTACAGTAAGTAGTTTACTTCTGGTTACACATATCATTCGGTGCTTATTTTCATGAAATATGTTTTTCTAGGGACTTAAAACAGTAAAAGTAAAACAGTAAAACACTTAGGATGAACCGAGGGCAGGGTGGGGCCCTTCGGGGGCTTGGGGTATCGTTTTACTGCTTTTGGCTCAACAAAACATTGTTTTTATTAAAATTTTGACAACTTTTCTTGTAAAATAAAAACTTTAATAATGAAACAAGTTTTCAAGAAGAATAGTAATCTATGTATACAAAACTCTGGGTTCACATACATCTTTGTACACGATTGATAAAAGTAAGTCGAAACACGATATTTGGCGCGAGTACCCCCATCTCGTATCCATTTCTACCCCCTTATTGGGGTCGGTTCCATTTCTGATTCATCATTCTTTCTCTTCTTTTTTCTTGGGAACTCATTAGCTAGTACTGAAAACATATATAAAAACATAATTTCATATCATTAGGGCCCTGATACAACAGCTACATGACTCTGCATTTTTCATTTTCATATAGAGAGTATATATATATATATAGCGTATATAAAAAACATCTCTAATATTTATTATATATATATATATGGAGTATATATATATATATATATATATATATATATATATATATATATATATATATATATATATATATATACCCTGTTCTGATGGTTGCTGGAAAGTGGGTCTAGGGTGGGATATGTCCATACGTATCAGCGATCTCAAAATTAAGGGTCATTAGCATAGTCAACTGCCGACATGACTTGAATTTCACATTAACCTATAAAGGATAGCCATAAAATTCTTAACCTTACCATTGTATACAAAAACTTAGCATTATATTTCCCTATAAGACAGAAAAAACTATTTGTTTATGTCCTTAAGGTCAGTAAAAGCGTGTTTTTATTGAGATGATTCCGAAATGAGTGACTTTATTAATATCTCAACCTGAAAAATCTAGCTATGTTAGAAAATTATAAGTTAGAAACGTTAGTGATGGTTAGATTCGCCAGAGAATTTTGTTAATGTCAAAGTTTATTCACAATCTATAATGGTATTATATTTGATAAAGATAGTTTGGGGACCTACGTATTTGCTTTAAAAACAAATTCGTGTGGCCAAATCGATGGTGTCATTACATACAGACTTGGAAAGTGCAGCTATACCTAAACGACGTAAACTGCCTTTAAGCAGAAAGCTATATTACATATATATATATATAAGATATGTTATGTTACAGCAGTTGATAAAGAAGAAATTGGAGGGACAAATATATATGTATTAGTATCTCTATATATATATATATATATATATATATATATATATATATATATATATATATATATATATATATATATATATATATATATATATATATATATATATATATATATATATATATATATATATATATATATATATATATTATACATAAATATATATATAAGATATTAAGAAAGATTATTATATATATATATATATATATATATATATAACACCATCAACTGACATGACTGAGGGGTCCCCGTAGGGAGGGATGTCTATGCACCCATAACAGGTCTTAAAACATCTATCAGATCTATTTCAAAAGCTTGACTCCTACTTATATCTTATGTTATAAATACTTTAAACTAAAAACTTGTTTTCTTTTCCTGCTTTTAACCAAAGAACTTGTTTATACTAAAGAAAAATATGACTTGAATCAATAGATCAATAGATCATGGATGGGTAGGAGAGGGTGGTGGGAGGGTAGTTTGATTTACTGATTTACTGATTTAGGGTATGTAAAACATAACAATTTTAATAAAAATATGACTTGAATCAATAGATCAATAGATCAATAGATCACGGATGGACAGAAGGGTGGTTGGATGGTGGTTTGATTTACTGATTTACTGGTTTTGGGTATGTAAAAACGTAAATTTTTACGTTGTAAACATGAAAAACATAGAAATTTTAGTAAAAAACAATAAATTTTTGAAAATAAATTTAAAAATAAGTTGAAAACAAAAGCTCGCTCGTAAAAGCTAAAAAATTATAAATTTTATTAAAAGAAAACAGAACACGTCCCTGAATTCTTGCTATCCAATCTTGAATACTAGAACTTAGAAAAAAAATATATATATATATATATATATATATATATATATATATATATATATATATATATATATATATATATATATATATATATATATCATATTATATGAGCTTTATATATATATATATATTATTACATATTATTTCTATATATTGTTGTTATTTAAATATATATATATTATATATATATATATATTATTATATTATGTTATTATATATATATATATATAAATATATTATATATAAATTATAAAAAAATATATATATATATATATATATATATATATATATATATATATATATATGTATATATATATATATTATTATTATATATATATATATTATTATATTATATATTATATATACTATATATTAAGAAGATATATATATATATATAAAAGAAAGATATTTATATATATTATATAATATATATATATATATATATATATATATATATAATTTAAAATGTGTCTAAAGCAAATGGTGTGACACTGTGTGTAGTCACGCTAAGCGCGACTTCACACACTATGTGTGACTGCACACATCTTGATAATGGCAGAGTATATATATATATATATATATATATATATATGTTATATATATATATATATATATATATATACATATATATATTAGCGGGCGTAACGAAAACGCGAAAGCGTTCAATGATAAATGCGAAAACGGTTAAACACCCAAACAACTGAACGAAGTATC
>JABUQX010016580.1:0-12500 GCA_015478945.1 Trachelipus rathkii | reverse complement strand
TTGACTGGCATTCTAGAGAGGTAATGCAGACTCTTAATTATTATATCAGAAATAAAAATTAAGAAGCAGCATTAACCTCTCTCTAAAATGTTCCAGTCAACCCATAATTAATAAGAAAATAATACTATAAAAGCGCATGTCCTATTATTGAATAGTCCAAGTCTTTCCGGTAAAAGTTAAAAGAATTATAAAGCGCTTATGCACCCTCTAGAAATGTTCACGGTCAACTATAATAAATAGCATACACCAAAATAATACTTAAGAAGCCTTATGGGCCTATCTAGACTATGCCCAGTCAACCAATAATAAATTAATAATTAAAAAATAAATAATTAAGAAGCCTCATTGACCCCTCTAGAATGTCCCAGCATTCCAAACTCATAATAAATAAGAATAATACTTAAGAAAGCCGCATGGTCCTTTTTAGACTGTCCCAGTCAACCCAAATTAAAATAAATAACTATGGTCATTCTAGAGTGTCCAATGCGGCCGGCTTCTTAATTATTAATTATTAGTGGTGACCTGGACAGTCTAAATAGTGGAAAGGTGAAGGGAGGAGTCATTGCGCTTCTTAAGTATTATTCTTATATTATGGTTGACGCGACACTCTAGAGGTTAATGCAGCTTCTTTAATTTTATCTTAATATTAATTAAATGGGTTGACTGGACAGTCTAGATAGGCCCATGCGGCCTCTGAATTATTATTCTTATTCTTATTTATTATGAGATGACTGGGACATTCTAGAGGGCCAATGTGGCTTTTAATTTATTAATATTGTTGTTTACGGGAAAGTCTAGTAGCCCATGTGCTGTCTTATTATAAAATTACTATCACTAATTACCATTAATTATTATCAAAAACATTATCCTTATTCTTACTTTTTATGGGTTGAATGGACACTCAGATTGGATTCTGCGTCTCTTTACTGTCTCTTTATATATAATATATTATATATATATATATTATATTATATATATAATAATAAATATATATATATATATATAATATATAAATAATTATTAATATATATATATAATATATATATATATCATATATAATAATTACATATATATATATACTATAGTATATATATTCGCTAGTTTTGATGAAAAATCAAAAAATAAAAAAATAAAAAAATCAAAAAAATCAATACAAATCAAAAAATCAAAAATTATTTTTTCATGAAAAAATCAAAAAATCCCCAACCCAATATATATATATATATATAATATATAATAAATATATATTATATATATATATATATATATATATATTAGAATATATATATCATTATATATATATATATATATATATATAATATATATGTGTGCTGTGTGTGTGTTTGTGTGTGTGGTGTGTGGTGTGTGTGTGTGTTGTTAGGACCGACCGGGCTGGAAATTTGCGGGCGGGGCCGGGGGCCGGCTGCTCTTAATTTAGCCGGGGCCGGCCGGGGCCGGGCCGGGGTTAGCTAAAATTAGAAATGTAAGTCAAAAAAACACTGAAAGTCTTAAAACTTAGGATGAAAATAAATATAATTTCATTATTAATAATTTAAATTATAAAAAAGGAATACATTGTTGAAATAAATTCAATTAAATAAATATTTCCGAAAGAAATTTTTAGAAAATAATCTTATCTTTCTAGTAAGAATAATTGTATTATATATATTATATATATATATATATATATATATAATATATAAATATATAATATATATATATTATTAAATATAATTAATATATATAATAAATAATAATATATATATATATATATATATATATATAATATATATATATATATAATAATATATTATATAATATATATATTTAATATTTATGATATATATATATATTATATATATATAGAAATATATATATAATATTAATATATATATATATATATCATATCTCTATTATCTCTCATGTGCCTTTCGTATTTGCTCTCCCCCTCTTCTAGCAAAAGCAAGGAACTAAATACATCCACAATACTTTCAAATCACTTTAATATTATGGGTTTTTCATCACAAAAGCATTTAATCAAAGCAAAAAAACGGTTGCTATACTACATTAAGGAAAATAGCCATCAATTATCGGCCTCTGTAACCTCTTAATCTCCGATTATATTCGTAAAACAAATTTACCAAAAAATAATTACCCTTATTCCTCTAAATAACATCACCTAAAAAAACATTCTCAAAACCCCAAAACGAAAAAAAATCTCCCTCAAAGTGTAATATAATCACATCCCTGCGATACTTGCAATAAGATCAATAAGGTGAAACCATAATTTTGCAAAGAAAAATAATCAACATACAATGTACCCTGCACAAGAGACAGCAAAATTCAGCTTAACAAAGTCATAGCGTAAGATCAGGCCACTCTATCAATTCAAACAATATGAAAGATCCACACTTCACAAACCCCACCAACCCAATAAAGCCATCTATAACAAATTCCTATAATAGTAACACCACAATAAGCATCCCGTTGAAAAGTTAAGATAGTTTTATTTACAAAATGAATATCTGAAAACATTCAAAAACTATTTCAAACAACACCAGGAAGAAAAATATCCAGACAACTGAAAAAAACACACATTGAATGATGAAGATCAAGAAGAAATCCAAGTCCCTTAGCCTGAAGAGCTCTCGCGTGTCGGGACGAACTAGCTCTCCTTTTTTAAAAATTTATTTCATTAAAAAAGTGCCTTTAACAAGGTTTTTAATTGTGTACATTTGTAATAAAAGAAGTGACAGTAAACATAATACTAAAAGAATCAACGGGCTTCCCTCTAAAGTAATATATAGAATATATATAATATATATATATATAATATATTAATATATATATATATATATATATATATAGTTATATATATGTATATATATATATATATAAATATATATATATATATATATAAAATTATATATATATATATATATATTATAATATATATTTTTCAATTAAAATAATAATTTTGAAAAGAGATTTCAGAAAATATTGATTTTCTTGAAGATATTAACTTATATTTACTTTTAAATAAATAAATAACATAATATTTTAACAAATTAATATTTATTTCCTTTCCAATTCATTTGGGTATATTCAAATCGAATATTTTTATGTAAAAAAAACTCGAAAAAATTATAATTTGGCCTAAATTTTAATTTGAAATCATAGTTAAATACAAAAAAAAATGACTATACTTTAGGTATGTTTATGCATTTTGCATCAATTTATAACAAAGAGTAATGGAAATTAACAATATATTTTTATTTTGTTTGATTAAACCCTCTATTATTTAGTGTAAATTTACAGTACCCCGGTAGAAAACCCGTTTTTCCTGATTTGGCCGGGGCCGGGCCGGGCCGGGAAGCTAAAAAAAATGCCGGGCTTGGCCGGCCTGGGGCCGGGCCCCGTCAGGGCGCCGTGCCAGGCCGATGCGTGTGTGTGTTGTCCTGTTGTGTGTGGTGCTCTGTGTGACATGGCTGCGTGTTGGTGGGTGGTCGCGTGTGTGTGTGATGTGTGTGTGTGTTGCGTGTGGTGGGTGTGTGTTGTGTGTCGGTGTGGTGTGTGTGTAAACCAAACTTTGATTTTAACTGAAGGATGGTATTAACTTTTTACAACTCCTACCCATGTTATTTCTATTGAAATGCTATTTGGATCTTTCGGATCTTAGCACGGTACAATATGATCTTAGTCCCAATTTTTTTTTTAATGAAATTTTATATTTTTTTTTATATAAAAAATATTTTATTATTTTTTAAAAAAAATAAAAAAAAAAAAAAAAAAATCTTTGTTTAATACAAATAACCTGTTTCTATAAAAATTACGCTTTTCTTAATTTTTTACACATTACAAATTAGAACTCTTAAAGGACGATTTTTCACTAAATTTCAACATTTGAATTATTTGGTAATCTGAAAATGAGTTTTTTAACGGGAGCTTTCAGATTTGAAAAAAATAATGTGTTTCATTGAAATGCAATTTCAAAAAGCAGAAAAGCGAATTTATTAATAGTTTTTAGGTGTCTTAAATTGACGTTTTTTAATGAAATTTCAATATTTGTTTTTATATACCAAATATTTCATTAGTTGTGAAAACCTGTTTTAATAAAAATATTAATTTCTAAAATTACGCTTTTTCTTAAATTTTCACATTACAAATTTAGAACTCTTAAAAGTACGATTTTTCCTAAATTTCAACATTTGAAATTATTTGGTAAATCTTAAAATTGAGTTTTTAACGGTATTTTCAGCATTTGAAAAAATAATGTGTTTCATTGAAATGCTATTTCAAAAAGCAGAAAAGTGAATTTATTAATAGTTTTAGGTGTCTTAAATTGACGTTTTTAATGAAATTTCAATATTTGTTTTTATATACCAAATATTTCATTAGTTGTGAAAACCTGTTTTAATAAAAAATTATAACTTCTAAAATTACGCTTTTTCTTAAATTTTCACATTACAAAATTAATGAAAATATTTGTTTTATATACCAAATATTTCATTAGTGGGGTAAAAACCTGTTTAATAAAAAATTTTTAACTTCCTACAATTACGCTTTTTCTTAAGAAGTACGATTTTTCGCTACAATTCAACATTGAATTATTTGTGAAATCTTAAAAATTGGTTTTTAAACATTTTTTTCAGCTTTTGCAAAAAATAAATGTGTTTTCATTGAAATGCAATTTCAAAAAGCAGAAAAGAGAATTTATTAATTGTTTTACGTGTCTTAAATTGACGTTTTTAAATGAAATTTCAATATTTGTTTTTTATACCAAATATTTCATTATTTGTGAAAACCTGTTTTAATAAAAAAATTTTAACTTCTAAAATTACGCTTTTTCTTAAATTTTCACATTACAAATTTAGAACTCTTAAAAGTACGATTTTTCCTAAATTTCAACATTTGAAATTATTTGGTAATTCTTAAAATTGAGTTTTTAACGTATTTCAGCATTTTAAAATATAAGTGTTTCATTGAAATGCAATTTCAAAAGCAGAAAACGAAATTATTAATAGTTTTTAGGTGCTTAAATTGACGTTTTTATGAAATTTCAATATTTTCTTTAATATACCAATATTTCATTAGTTTGAAACCTGTTTTAATAAAAAAAATTAACTTCTAAAATTAGCTTTTTCTTAAATTTTAACATTACAAATTTAGAACTCTTAAAAGTATGAAACTTGGTATTTCAAATTTGAAATTTTTTGGAGTAAATCTTAAAAGATTGAGTTTTTAACGCGTATTTTTCAGCATTGGAAAAAATAATGTGGTTTCATTGACAATGCTAGATTTTAAAGAAAGCAGAAATGACAGAAATTATTAATTGTTTTAGGTGTCTTAAATTGACGTTTTTTAATGAAATTTCACTATTTTATTTTAAATACCAAATATTTCATTAGTTGTGAAAACCTGTTTTAATAAAAAATTTTAACTTCTAAAATTACGCTTTTCTTAAATTTACATTACAAATTGATAGAGACTCTATAAAATACTATTTTTTCTAATTCAACATATTGAAATTATTTGTATCTGAAATTGAGTTTTTTAACGGTATGTTCAGATTTGAGAAACAATAATGTGTTCATTGAAAGTGCAATTTCAAAAAAGCTGAAAAGTGAATTATTATAGTTTAGGTGTCCTAAATTGACCTCTTTTTTAATAAATTTCAATATTTGTTTTTATATACCAAATATATCATTAGTGGTGAAAACCTGTTTTAATAAAAAAATTTTAACTTCTAAAATTACGCTTTTTTTTTAATTTTACTTTACAAATTTAAAATTTTAAAATAAGATTTTTTCTAAATTTTTAACGGTATTTGAAATTATTTGGTAAATCTAAAATTGAGTTTTTAACGGTATTTTCAGCATTTGAAAAAAGAATGTGTTTCATTGAAATGCAATTTCAAAAAGCAGAAAAGAGAATTTATTAAATTATTTGGTAAATCTTAAAATTGAGTTTTTAATGAAATTTCAATATTTGTTTTTATATACCAAATATTTCATTAGTTGTGAAAACCTGTTTTAATAAAAAATTTAACTTCTAAAATTACGCTTTTTCTTAAATTTTCACATTACAAATTTAGAACTCTTAAAAGTACGATTTTTCATAAATTTCAACATTTGAAATTATTTGGTAAATCTTAAAATTGAGTTTTTAACGGTATTTTCAGCATTTGAAAAAATAATGTGTTTCATTGAAATGCAATTTCAAAAAGCAGAAAAGAGAATTTATTAATAGTTTTAGGTGTCTTAACAATATTTGTTTTTATATACCAAATATTTCATTAGTTGTGAAAACCTGTTTTAATAAAAAAAATTTTAACTTCTAAAATTACGCTTTTTCTTAAATTTTCACATTACAAATTTAGAACTCTTAAAAGTACGATTTTTCCTAAATTTCAACATTTGAAATTATTTGGTAAATCTTAAAATTGAGTTTTTAACGGTATTTTCAAGCATTTGAAAAAATAATGTGTTTCATTGAAATGCAATTTCAAAAAGCAGAAAAGAGAATTTATTAATTGTTTTAGGTGTCTTAAATTGACGTTTTTTAATGAAATTTCAATATTTGTTTTTATATACCAAATATTTCATTAGTTGTGAAAACCTGTTTTAATAAAAAAATTTAACTTCTAAAATTACGGTTTTTCTTAAATTTTCACATTACAAATTTGAAACTATTAAGAAATTATTAATTTTTTCCTTAAATTGCAACATTTGAAATTATTTGGTTAATCTCAAAAAGAGCTTTTGTCGGTATTTTCATCATTGAAAAAAGAATGTGTTCATTGAAATGCAATTTCAAGAAAGCAGAAAAGAGGACTTTATTAATAGTTGAGGTATTAATAAATTGACGTTTTATTAATGAAATATTCCAATATTTGTTTTTATATACCAAATATTCAAAAGTTGTGAAAACGTTTTAATAAAAAAATTTAACTTCTAAAATTACGCTTTTTCTTAAATTTTCACATTACAAATTTAGAACTCTTAAAAGTACGATTTTTCCTAAATTTCAACATTTGAAATTATTTGGTAAATCTTAAAATTGAGTTTTTAACGGTATTTTCAGCATTTGAAAAAATAATGTGTTTCATTGAAATGCAATTTCAAAAAGCAGAAGAGAGAATTTATTAATTGTTTTAGGTGTCTTAAATTGACGTTTTTTAATGAAATTTCAATATTTGTTTTTATATACCAAATATTTCATTAGTTGTTAAAACCTGTTTTAATAAAAAATTTTAACTTCTAAAATTACGCTTTTTCTTAAATTTTCACATTACAAATTTAGAACTCTTAAAAGTACGTTTTCCTAAATTTCAACATTTGAAATTATTTGGTAAATCTTAAAATTGAGTTTTTAACGGTATTTTCAGCATTTGAAAAAATAATGTGTTTCATTGAAATGCAATTTCAAAAAGCAGAAAAGCGAATATATTAATAGTTTTCGGTGTCTTAAATTGACGTTTTTGAATGAAATTTCAATATTTGTTTTTATATACCAAATATTTCATTAGTTGTGAAAACCTGTTTTAATAAAAAAATTTAACTTCTAAAATTACGCTTTTTCTTAAATTTTCACATTACAAATTTAGAACTCTTAAAAGTACGATTTTTCCTAAATTTCAACATTAGAAATTATTTGGTAAATCTTAAAATTGAGTTTTTAACGGTATTTTCAGCATTTGAAAAAATAATGTGTTTCATTGAAATGCAATTTCAAAAAGCAGAAAAGTGAATTTATTAATAGTTTTAGGTGTTTTAAATTAACGTTTTTTAATGAAATTTCAATATTTGTTTTTATATACCAAATATTTCATTAGTTGTGAAAACCTGTTTTAATAAAAAATTATAACTTCTAAAATTACGCTTTTTCTTAAATTTTCACATTACAAATAGATGTGAAAATATTTGTTTTTATATACCAAATATTTCATTAGTTGCGAAAACCTGTTTTAATAAAAAATTTTAACTTCTAAAATTACGCTTTTTCTTAAAAGTACGATTTTTCCTAAATTTCAACATTTGAAATTATTTGGTAAATCTTAAAATTGAGTTTTTAACGGTATTTTCAGCATTTGAAAAAATAATGTGTTTCATTGAAATGCAATTTCAAAAAGCTGAAAAGTGAATTTATTAATAGTTTTAGATGTCTTAAATTGACGTTTTTTAATGAAATTTCAATATTTGTTTTTATATACCAAATATTTCATTAGTTTTGAAAACCTGTTTTAATAAAAAAATTTAACTTCTAAAATTACGCTTTTTCTTAAATTTTCACATTACAAATTTAGAACTCTTAAAAGTACGATTTTTCCTAAATTTCAACATTTGAAATTATTTGGTTAATCTTAAAATTGAGTTTTTAACGGTATTTTCAGCATTTGAAAAAATAATGTGTTTCATTGAAATGCAATTTCAAAAAGCAGAAAAGAGAATTTATTAATAGTTTTAGGTGTCTTAAATTGACGTTTTTTTAATGAAATTTCAATATTTTTTTTATATACCAAATATTTCATTAGTTGTAAAAACCTGTTTTAAAAAAAAAAATTAACTTCTAAAATTACACTTTTTCTTAAATTATTACATTCCAAATTTAGAACTCTTAAAAGTACGATTTTTCATAAATTTTCACTTTAAATTATTTGGTAATCTTAAAATTTTACGGCATTTTCTGGATTTGAAAAAAATAGTATGTTTATTGAATACTATTTCAAAAAGCAGAAAAAGTGAATTTATTAGATAGATGTTTAGGTGTCTTAAATTGACGTTGATTAATGAAATTCCATATTTGTTGTTTATCATACCATAATATTTGTTAGTTTGTAAAACCTGTTTTAATAAGAAAAAATTTTAACTTCTAAAATTACGCTTTTTCTTAAATTTTCACATTACAAATTTAGAACTCTTAAAAGTACGATTTTTCCTAAATTTCAACATTTGAAATTATTTGGTAAATCTTAAAATTGGGTTTTTAACGGTATTTTCAGATGGAAAAAATATGTGTTTCATTGAAATGAATTTCAAAAAGCAGAAAGAGAATTTATTAATTGTTTAGGTGTCTTAAATTGACGTTTTTAATGAAATTTCAATATTTGTTTTTATATACCAAATATTTCATTAGTTGTGAAAACCTGTTTTAATAAAAAATTTTAACTTCTAAAATTACGCTTTTTCTTAAATTTTCCCATTACAAATTTAGAACTCTTAAAAGTACGATTTTTCTTAAATTTTCCCATTACAATGGGTATTCTTAAAATTGAGTTTTTAACTGGTATCTGCAGATTTGAATAAAATAAGGTGTCTTCATTAAATTGAATTCAAAAAGCAGAAAAGTGAATTTATTAATAGTTTTAGGTGTCTTAAATTGACGTTTTTTAATGAAATTTCAATATTTGTTTTTATATACCAAATATTTCATTAGTTGTGAAAACCTGTTTTAATAAAAAAAATTTTAATTCTAAAATTACGCTTTTTCTTAAATTTTCACATTACGAATTTAGAACTCTTAAAAGTACGATTTTTCCTAAATTTCAACATTTGAAATTATTTGGTTAATCTTAAAATTGAGTTTTTAACGGTATTTTCAGCATTTGAAAAAATAATGTGTTTCATTGAAATGCAATTTCAAAAAGCAGAAAAGAGAATTTATTAATTGTTTTAGGTGTCTTAAATTGATGTTTTTTAATGAAATTTTAATATTTGTTTTTATATACCAAATATTTCATTACTTGTGAAAACCTGTTTTAATAAAAAATTTTAACTTCTAAAATTACGCTTTTTCTTAAATTTTCACATTACAAATTTAGAACTCTTAAAATTACGCCTTTCCTAAATTTAACATTTGAAATTATTTGGTAAATCTTTAAAATTGAGTTTTTAACGGTATTTTCAGCATTTGAAAAAATAATGTGTTTCATTGAAATGCAATTTCAAAAAGCAGAAAAGAGAATTTATTAATTGTTTTAGGTGTCTTAAATTGACGTTTTTTAATGAAATTTCAATATTTGTTTTTATATACCAAATATTTCATTGTTGTGAAAACCTGTTTTAATAAAAAAAATTTAACTTCTAAAATTACGCTCTTCCTTAAATTTTCACATTACAAATTTAGAACTCTTAAAAGTACGATTTTTCCTAAATTTCAACATTTGAAATTATTTGGTAAATCTTAAAATTGAGTTTTTAACGGTATTTTCAGCATTTGAAAAAATAATGTGTTTCATTGAAATGCTATTTCAAAAAGCAGAAAAGCTAATTTATTAATAGTTTTAGGTGTCTTAAATTGACGTTTTTTAATGAAATTTCAATATTTGTTTTTATATACCAAATATTTCATTAGTTGTGAAAACCTGTTTTAGTAAAAAATTTTAACTTCTAAAATTACGCTTTTTCTTAAATTTTCACATTACAAATTTAGAACTCTTAAAAGTACGATTTTTCCTAAATTTCAACATTTGAAATAATTAGGTTAATCTTAAAATTGAGTTTTTAACGGTATTTTCAGCATTTGAAAAAATAATGTGTTTCAGTTTGAAATGCAATTTCAAAAAGCGCAGAAAAAGCGAATTTATTAATATTTTAGTGTCTTAAATTGACGTTTTTTCATGAAATTTCAATATTTATTTTTTTATACCAAAAATTTTCATTAGTTGTGAAAACCTGTTTTAATAAAAAAATTATAACATCTAAAATTACGCTTTTTCTTAAATTTTCACATTACAAATTTAGAACTCTTAAAAGTACGATTTTTCCTAAATTTCAACATTTGAAATTATTTGGTAAATCTTAAAATTGAGTTTTTAACGGTATTTTCAGCATTTGAAAAAATAATGTGTTTCATTGAAATGCAATTTCAAAAAGCAGAAATTAGTTGTGAAAACCTGTGTTAATAAAAAATTATATTAAAAATTTAGGTTTTTAAGAGGTGTCTTTTAAATTAGACGTTTCTTTAAATGAAATTCTCAATATTATGGTTTTTATATACCAAATATTTCATTAGTTGTGAAAACCTGTTTTAATAAAAATTATAACTTCTAAAATTACGCTTTTTCTTGAATTTTCACATTAAAAATTTAATTTAAATATTTGTTTTATATACCAAAATTTCATTAGTTGTGAAAACCTGTTTAATAAAAAATTTATTCTAAATTACGCTTTTTCTTAAAAGACGATTTCTAAATTTCACATTGAAATTATTTGGAGAAATCTTAAAAGTGAGTTTAACGTATTTCAGCATGTGTGTCTTAAAATAATGTGTTTCATTGAAATGCAATTTCAAAAAGCAGAAAAGTGAATTTATTAATAGTTTTAGGTGTCTTAAATTGACGTTTTTTAATGAAATTTCAATATTTTTTTTATATACCAAATATTTCATTAGTTGTGAAAATCTTAAAATAAAAAATTTAACTTCTAAAATTGACGCTTTTGGTTAAATTTTCACATTACAAAATTTAGAACTCTCTAATAAATACGATTTTTCCTAATTCAACATTTGAAATTAATCTTGGTTAAGTCTTTAAAAATTCTAGTTTTAAACAGTATTTTCAGCATTTGAAAAAATAATGTGTTTCATTGAAATGCAATTTCAAAAAGCAGAAAAGTGAATTTATTAATAGTTTTAGGTGTCTTAAATTGACGTTTTTTAATGAAATTTCAATATTTGTTTTTATATACCAAATATTTCATTAGTTGTGAAAACCTGTTTTAATAAAAATAAAATTTAAACTTCTAAAAATACGCTTCTTCTTAAATTTCACTTAACAAATTTAGAACTCTTAAAAGGTCACGATTTTTCCTAAATTCAACATTTGTGAAATTATTTGGTAAATCTTAAAATTGAGTTTTTAACGGTATTTTCAGCATTTGAAAAAATAATGTGTTTCATTGAAATGCAATTTCAAAAAGCAGAAAAGAGAATTTATTTTTTGTTTTACTTCTTAATGACGTTTTTTAATGAAATTTCAATATTTGTTTTTATTCACCAAATATTTCATTAGTTGTGAAAACCTGTTTTAATAAAAAATTTTAACTTCTAAAATTACGCTTTTTCTTAAATTTTCACATTACAAATTTAGAACTTCTTATAAGAGCTGTACAATCTTTCCTGAATTGTCAACATTTGAACATATATTTGTAAATCATTAAAAATTGAGTTTTTAACGGTATTTTCAAGCTTTAAACAAATTAATTGTGTAGCATGAAACTGCTCAATTTTCATCAATTCGAAGCTGAAAAGTGAATTTATTAAATGTTTTAGTACTCGTCCATACAATTGACGTTTTAATGATAATATCTTCAATATTTTGTTTTTACTATTACCAAGAACTATGTTTCCGATTTAGTTTTCGAAAACCTGGCTTCGTATTCGTTCGTATGTCTTCAATAAAAACATTTAACTTCTAAAAATATCCCGCTTTTCTATAAAATTTTACATTCCAGAATTTTAGACCACTCACCTTAAGCAAGTATACGATTTTAGATCCTCCT
>JABUQX010016579.1:37500-43195 GCA_015478945.1 Trachelipus rathkii | reverse complement strand
AAGAAGAGAAGATAATAATAATAATGAACTGAAGTTGATAGGAGTAGTAAGTAGCAGTAGTAGTAGTTAGTTAAGTAGAATGATAAGCTTCATGGAGATAGTGATAGTAAAGTCGGGGAATGGTAAAGTAGTAGATTCAGTTTCTGCGCAGTGGTAGTAAGTGTTAATGAGCAGTAGTAGTAGTAGTAGTAGTAGTAGTCATTGGCGTGTTGTGGTAGTAGTAGTAGCAGTAGTCATTGTCGTTGTGGAAGTAGTAGTAGCAGTAGTCATTGTCGTTGTGGTCGTTGTAGAAGCACATAATAATAATAGCTGTAGTGATAGGGGTAGTAGTAGTAGTAGTAGTAGATTCAGTTTCATGGCTGGTGGTAGTAGTCAGGGAGTGGTAGTAGTAGATTCAGTTTCATGCATAGTGGTGGTAGTAGTAGTCATTGGCATTGTGGTAGTAGTAGTAGTAGTAGTAGTAGTAGTAGTAGTATAGTAGTAGTAGTAGTAGTAGTAGTAGTAGTAGTAGTAGTAGTCACTGTCGTTGCGTTCGTTGTAGATGCTGTTACATGTCATGTTGCTGTTGTTTTGTGGCGGTTCTGTTTCTTGCGTTGTTGCTGGTTTAGCTGTGGCTTCATGGATTGTTGTTTTTGTTGTTGTAGCTGATGTTGTTGTTGCTGTTGTTGTGTTGTTGCCGTTTGCAATATAGGTATAGTAAAAACCCATGTGTTCAGTGTCCATTGCTGCTGTGGCTTTTGGTAATGCTCTTGAGGGGCCTTTCAGTGTGAGAAAATAATAAACAGTAATAATAATAATAATAATAATAATAATAATAATAATAATAATAATAATAATAATAATAATAATAATAATAATAATAATAATAATAATAATAATAATAATAATAATAATAATAATAATAATAATAAAATAATAATAATAATAATAAGAAAAAAAAGAAGAAGAAGAAGAAGAAGAAGAAGAAGAAGAAGAAGAAGAAGAAGAAGAAGAAGAAGAAGAAGAAGAAGAAGAAGAAGAAGAAGAAGAAGAAGAAGAAGAAGAAGAAGAAGAAGACGAAGAAAAGAAAAATAAAAAAGAAGAAGAAGAATGAGAAGAAGAAAGAAGAAGAAGAGGATGTATAGAGAAGGAAAGAACAAGGAGTAGCAAAATCTTTGATGATAAGAAGAAAGAAGAAGAACACAGGAAAGATTACAGGAAGCAGAAGAAGAACAAGAAGAAGAAGAAGAAGCAGAAAGAAAGAAGAAGAAGAAGAAGAATAAGAGAGAAGAAGATGAAGAACGAAGTATGAAGTAAGAAGAAAAAGTAGCAGAAGAAGAAAAGAAGAAGAAGAAGAAAAAGAAGAAGAAAGAAGAAGAAGAGAAGAAGAAGAAGAAGAAGAAGGAAGAATGAAATAGAAGAAGAAGAAGAAGAATAACAAGAATAACAGAAAAGAAGAAGAAAGAAGATAGAAGAAGAAGAAAGAAGAAGAAGTAAGAAGAAGAAGAAGAAGAAAAAGAAGAAGAAGTAAGTTCTACTATGTTGGGCAGAGAAAATCAGAGTTAAAACCAATAGCAAAAATAATTTAAAACTTTATACATTTAATAATAATACTATTATAAATAATTATAAATCATAAGATTAATAATATTTATAATAATAATTAATCATATTAATTATAATTAATATAAAAATAATAATAGATAGCAGTCACCGATATGAAATAGCAGTCACTAAATTGAATATATGCGTTTGGCTTTTGGTTTTGCTGTAATCTCTCTCTCTCTCTCTCTCGTCTCTCTCTCTCTCTCTCTCTTCTCTCTCTCTCTCTCTCTCTCTCCCTCTCTCGTATTTTACAATAAATCAAACATGTGATGAACGCAAGAATAACTAGGATCGATTTCTTCACTTAAGAAAATATAACATTCCTGATCGCCCATCACTATGCAAAATTAATTTAAACTTAGATGGCTTCGCAGATGTATTCATAAATTAGTTATTTTCTTAATTTTTCGTTGACCTAACTCATCGTAACGAAGTTAATTTTAATATAAAGCGCTCTTTTCGATTAGCAGAACTGAATAAGTTTGAGCGAAGGGTGAAATTTTCTGTCGTTAGTAGTTTTTTAAAATAATTTGTCAATTAAAAACAGTTGGGGAATCATTTTGCTAAATATGAAGTTTCTTAAATTACCGATGATCATCTAAACTTAAGATTTAAGTGCAAGTAGTACAATTTTGTATTCTTCTAGGCAAATCAGCGTTTAAAATCAAGATTTACTTTAAACATGCATGGGCTAAATGATCTAAATTTTGTTATTATTCCGGTATACGTAGGTTTTTCTAAATACTGAAGTTTGAATTTTTTTTTTTTTATTCGCTCGACGATATATATATATATATATATATATATATATATATATATATATATATATATAAATATATACTATATTTATCTTTTATATATATATAATATATATATATTATATATAAATATATAGTATAATATATTTATATATATATTATTTATATATATATAATATAAATATATATATTTATATATATATTAATATATATATATATATATATATATATATAATATATATATATATAATATATATATATATATTATTATATATATATATATATATATATATATATTACATAATATTTACTTATATATTATTTAAGGTTGGCAGAGCACAAGTATTCTTACGTACCGGCCAAACGTGCAGCAGCTGTAGCAAGCACGAGCAACCGGCACCGCACCACGAATTTTTGAACTTGGGCGCACCGCACGCACCGCACCGATTCATGGTTTTTGGCGCACCGCACCGCACCAGCAGTTGCGCACCACGCACCGCAGCATCCGTGCAACCGCACCGCACCGCACCGCACTTCTTACTATAGCCAGCCACTGTGACTGTACAAACTGTAGTGTTGGTTAAGGAATTAAGAAGGAATAACAAAGAATTCGATATTTTATCACTCTATTTATTTACTTCTTACAACATATAATATTCCATATATATATTATCTTATTATATATATAATATATATGATATTATTATTATATATATATTATAGTATATATATAATATATATATATATAATATATATATATATAAATTATATATATATTAATAATATATATTATATAATAATATATATAATTAGTATGTATATAGTATAGTATATAGTATAGATATATATATATATATATTATATATATATATATATAATATTATAGTATATATATATATATATATATATAATATATATAATTATATATATATATATAGTATATATATATAATATATATATATATATATATATATATATATATATATATAATATCATATATATATATATTATTATATATATATATATATATATAGTTTATATAATATATATATATTATATATATAATATATATATAATATATATATATTAATTTTTAAACACTTTTCGAATTAAGTCTTGTTCTTCGATCGGTTATTAGATCGCCGGCTTTTGAGAATAGTCTTTCATTTTCAACCGATGTTGCTGGGATAGCAAGAAAAACTTTAGCTACTTTACTAAGTATTGGGAACAAAGCCTCCTTTTCCTCGAAATGTCGAAATCAATTTGTCTTATAGTCTTGTCCTTTTGATAATATTTCTTGTAAAGTTCGAGTTTATTATATAGAGATGAATCTACAGATGATTCACTATCGCAGTCACTATCGGCTAGACTTTGTAAGTATATTTGTCAAACACATTGAATTACCGAGTGTGTTCTTTGAAAGTATATATATCATGGGCTCAAAGTGTTTCGAAGAAAATGGCCTAGAGATCTCGGCCTTCCGTAGTTTTAGTTGGTGATTCTACAGTAACGTCCGGTTCCGGGATTTTCATATTTCCTTTAAAAATAGTTTCTATATGCATTAATGAAGTAATTCTCCCAGTTCCAGAAATGCAAGAAAGTATATTTTTTTCTTAAATTTGGGTCAAGTATGTTGACATAAGACAAATTGGGTTTTGAACGTAGGTGGATTAGTCTTTGATTTAAGCTTCATTTTTGGATTTGTTCTTTAAGCCTTTTGTTTCTTCATGCAAAATCTTACTATTGTGCTTGATAACTGAGAGCTTAATAGCATAAACAGTTGGAACATATTTTATCGAAGATGTATGGATATTTACTCGCACACAAAATTTTGCGTATGCTTCTTTTGAAAAAAGGTCTCAGAATTTCTTGCAAATTCTCTAAAATTATTTTTTCATTTGCTTTTATAGCCAGTGATGGAAGTTTTAATCTTCAAAGCTTGGCAATTCTAAACTGCTCTGCTTGTACTGAACAAGCTTCGTCCTGATCATTAGGGTAATTGAAACTAATTCCAGCTCTTGTTTTACAATCGTCTCGTAATTTTGTTTACTTATGTGAAGTATTTTTCCTGGATTTTAGGAATTGTGCTTTGTGTCGATTTCCAAAATTTTTGGAATCTTTTGAATAACGTTGCAAAATTTCGAACTTTATCAACAATTGTTTGAAGATGAAATGTTTGAAGTTTTGGTGGTTTTTGGAGAATAAAAACGTGATCATACAAAGGTTTATATGTATGTGCACATGCATAGGTAAAATCTGTTTTAATATTTCATTTCTGACATGCTTAATAACATTTGTTCCACTATGTATGTAACATGGCAAGGAAGGGCATTCTAAATTTTAAGTTCTGTAAACACTTTGATTATTGAAGCACTTATGTTTATTCACCTGTATGAGATTCATCCAAGTGATTTGGAGTTCCGTATACAAAAATACATCGCAAATTTCCCAAGTTACATTTTCAATTGAGTTTGTTTTTGAGTTATTTATCTTTATAATTATTTACTTTGCTTTTGTATTTTGGTTGCATTGTCATTAATTCGAATGTTATTTTTATTTAAAGTTGATTTAAACTTTACCATCTTCGGACTGGCTTGACAACATACTTTGAATTTTTTGTCTCATGTCGTCGTACATACAAACAATTTATATGATTCGTTGCAATTGCTCTTCGTGTCGGGGCTTGATATTCAGGATCGAGAATATTTAAGAGTTTCCTATATATTATATAGTATATTATATATTATATTATATGATATATATATTATTATATATAATATATATTATATAAAATAATATATATTATAATATATATTATATTATATATTATATATATATATTTATTATTTATATTTCTATATATATATATATATTTATATATGAATATATATTATATATATATTATATATATATATTATATATATATATATTTTATATTAATATATCTATAATACTTAATATATATAGTTATATATTAAAATATAATATATTATATTATATATAATATATATATATATAATATATTATAATAATATATTATATGTATATGAAACTTATACTTTATAGTAACGTGGGACACGGAAAGAGGTAGCGTCTGGATATTTCTAAATCTTTTCACAGGGTGGACTCTATGGTACAATATATAAAGATGTTTCTATGGGATGAATGATTGGAATTTTTTTATTTGTTGTTTTTTTTATATCTCCGGTTAGGAACGTCGGATTTAAAAAAACTTCACAGGAAGACGTAACCTACCTAACCTAACCTAACCTAGAATCAACCTGTGAATTTTTTTTAAATGCGACCTAACTAACCTGAAATAAAAATGAATTTTTTTTTCTATTTCACCCCTA
>JABUQX010016579.1:15000-27500 GCA_015478945.1 Trachelipus rathkii | reverse complement strand
CCTATTATATTTAATATTAAACACAGACACACACGACAACACACACTGTACACACTATCACACACACCTTACAGCCTACACACATGTACATAGACATACACCTACAACCTACACACACACACAACACACACTCATAAACACACTACACACTTACATACTAGCTCCCAAGACCCACCTTGTTTAAACATATCAAAATAAGTTCTTTTGTATGAAAATAACATATAATTTATTAAAACCATTTTATGTTTTAATTAAATACGTACATTTATATTACTCATTCCAATTATAACCAAAATTAGTTTCAAAGTTTTTAAAAACTTCTATAATAAATCAATCATTATCCTTTGAACAAAGAATTAATTATTAACTGTTAATACTTTTTGTTTATAAAATTTTATTAACTATCAAGTTTTTAAAATAATTTTACTAAAATTTTTAATGAAATTTATAAACATATATTTTACGTAACTTAAAGCAATAAATCAGTAAATCAGTAAGCAAGCCCTCAGAACCCCTCTACACCAAGCTATGACACGTTTTGTTCTATTGACTTACTGCTTTACATCATCTTTAGCCATGTAATAAGTATAAAAAATAACAAAATAAGTTCTTCTCTACATAACATGTATTTTATTAAAAATCATTCTAGATTTTTAATTTAAAAAATAAAATTATCACTTACATTATATTTATTCGCTCGATGTTAACTAAAAATATTCAAAGTTTTTTTTAAAATAATTTGGATTTTCTTTATTATATAATCTATGTACATTGACATCTCAACCACGAAAAACACAAACAACACCACTCCTTACAATACGAAAACTGACCTCTTCCTGCTAAATTGTGTTTGAAAATACACTTCAGCTAAATTTAAGGATAATACCTTTTTGTAACCCCGGGGCGATTTAGCCTATATACCAGGTGCAAAATATATTTCAAACCTGACGCTCTTTCTGTAAAATGTGGTGAAATAACTACTGGCCTAATTTAGGATAAGCCTTTTGTACCCTCGGGCTGATTTAGAGCCTAAATACGTATTCCAAAATACTTTCAGGAATTAGAACAAGAATCAATGTATTTTATTTTATAATATTATTTCAGCTGAAACATGGAATGGATAGGAAAGATCAATTTAAGCAGGTAAGAAGGAAATGCTTGTTCCTTCTTGTGATTGGAATGGAGGTAATCCCTTATCTCTAAAATGGCCTCCGCAATTTCATCATTCGAAATTAATTCCAATCGCTTTTTTGGTTTTATCGTTCTGTCGAAACATGTTTTTTCATATCTTGAGCCTTACCTGTGATTGGATGAAAATTAGCTTAGTTCTTTAAACTTGTATTTGAGCAGGTGTGTTTTATTATCTTTTAGACCCAAACTCATTTTAAAATCATAGTCGTTTTAGCTGTTAAGCGGTGCACAAGTTATCTGATTTGTTTTAAAAGTGTTTTATTTTTACTAAGGATTATCATCATTGTATAATAATTAACTTACATTGAAGGAATAGATTATTAATTTCAAACTATAATAGATAATTATATTAATTCACTAGATTGGCACTCACCTGGCCTCAATTGGCACTCACCTGGCAACTCATTGCACTCACCTGGCAACTCACTCTGGCACCACCTGGCTCACCTGGCACTCATAGACATACTCATAGAACTACAATAGAGCACTCCTAAGACACTCCTTAACGGTGATTGGAACCATCAAATGTACTGAACGGCATCAAATATACTGAAACTCATCAATAATGCGTGAGTCATCAAGATAGGTACATCAAAGATGAACGCCAGACGATGACGTCATCAAAGATAGTCATCAATAATTGCTGAGTCATCAAAGTTGAGCCATCATGAAGTTGAGTCAAAGCAAAGTTGAGCCGATCCAAAGATGAGAGTCATCAAAGATGAGTCATCAAAGATGAGGCATCAAAGTTGAGGCATCAAAAGCTGAAGGCAATCAAAGCTAGGGCATCAAGTTGAGGAGCATAAAATGAGGCATCAAATGCTGATGCATCAAAATATCGAGTGTGTGTGTGTGTTTGTGTGTGTGTGTGTGTGGTGTTTGTGTGTGTTGTTTTTGTGTGTGGTGGTGTGTAGGGCAGGTGTGACCGCGGATCGGAAATATTAGGACAAGATCTAAACAGGTCACTGTAACCTTACATGACCTCATGTTAGCACAGTTTCCTACCAAAGGCAAGGTGGCAGGTACTTGGATGAGCTCAAGATAATCCCTACTAAACCCTCTAATGACCTTTAAGAATGGTCAATTTTTAAGAATGGTCAATTTCAGCCCTTGATACCGTATCAAGGCCGAAATATCAAGGCCAAAACATAAAAAAAAGGGGCTAAGCCTCGTCCATGACTAAAGGGGGCGCAAAAAATAGGGGGGCTCTACCGATACAAACGGTTGCTACAGCAACCGTTTGGCGCGCAACCCTTCGTGCGAAGAGTGTGCCAAATAAGGTCAAGGCCCAAAAAAGGCAGGCAAAAAAGTCAAGGTCAGGTAAAATTTGGGTATATATATATACACAATCGTTCTACAGTTTCCCCTTCGTACTACTAAGGTGAGAGGGAGTTGCCGTTCTGATGAGTAACCTGCGGCACAGAGCTATGGTGGATTTTGTTTCGTGAGATCTAAGCAATTCCTAATGGTTAAATTTAGTTATTTGAGATAAGTTCAAGGTATGTGTGTGCTGTAAAATGATGGTCATTTAGGGTAATGGGGTAATGTTAAGGAGATTGACTTTCTGAGATATTCTTGAATTGATTATTTTGGATGTAGTGAGTAGGGACATCAGATTGACTGAACTGGACGACTTAATGGTTTGGATATGTGATCGAAAAAGGGATCTTATAACAGGTGCCTTTGGGGTTGCGGGAGAAAATGAGAATCTTAGGAAGGCGATTGACTTCTGTGAGGAGAGAGGTATGTGTGTAAGTAATAGACTTTTCGGGCACAAGATTATTCATAAGTATACGAGAGATGGGGTAAGTAGATATGGTATCAAAGTGAAAAGTATGATTGATTTTGTGTTGGTGAAGGAGATGTTGACGTATGCGTTGGTCGTTAAACTAGTAAGAGGTTTGGGGATGGGAATAATCATAATCGTCATGTTGTTTTTATGTGTATATGATTGAGTTAATTAGTGGCATGACAATAGGGAAAGAGTAAGGAATGGATGGAGGATGAATATTGGAGTGAGAAGCAAATGAGACAAGGTTAAAAAAGAATATGTAAGAGCACTTGCAAATATATCAGTTGAATGTAAATAAAATGAAATTGAACAAATTCGGACGGCAGAAGAAGGATGTCTTTGTTTGTTGTGAAAGGGAAGTATGTGGATATGCTAAAACATTCAGTAAGAATGTTAATAGTGAGCGGTGGAATGAAGAGGTGATGCAAGCGATTAAATGTTAAAAAAGAGGCTTGGATGAATGTGCTAAAAGCTAATGATGAGGTCTTAAAAGAAAGATGTATTGAAATATATAAGGAGAAAAAAGGAAGACTAAAAGTTGCATACGTATGAGAAAAAAGAGAAGTAAATGAACAGTTAGGAAGGAGGATGAACAGAAACTTACAAGGGAATAGTAAGCTCCTCTGGAAGGAAGTACGAAATATTAAGAAAGAGAGTAAGGGAAACCTTCATAGAATAATGAATAAGAATGATACTTTCGTAACTGATTAAATAGAAGCAAGTAGAGTGTGGAGGGAAAACTTTGAAAATATGCATAACATTGACAGTAACGAAGAGATGATAGTGAATATGTGTGGGTTTTATAGCGTAAGAAGAAATAGGTAATTTGGGTATAAGGTAATTACTAAAGAGGATGTAAAAGGTAAATTAATAAAGTTGAAGAATGGTGAATCTGACGGTATAAATGGAATTACTGGCGAAATGAACAAGAATGGAGGCTATATTGTGACTTTGAATGGGATATGAAAGTTTGCGTAACAAAGTGTTTATGGAGGGTATTTTTCCGAAGGATTGGAGGAGAGCTGTAATAGAACCTTTATATAATAAAGTTAAGGGAAATAAGGGAAACTGTAGGAACTGTATTGGAATTAGTTTATTGAGTGTTATTTTCAAGATATGTGCTAGTATTTTGATTGAAATGGTGCGTCGAACGACTGAGGGACTGCTTGGAGAAGAACAAGTTGCAGTTAGAGGTGATAGAGGTTGTATTGATCAAATCTTCGCATTGAAACAATTGATTGATAAAATAAGGGAAAAGAAAAATAAATTGTATTTAGTTTTTATGAACTTTCAACCGGCGTATGACAGGATTAATAGGGAAGCTCTGTGGCAGGTGTTAGTGAAATATGGTGTTCATGGTAGACTTTTGAATGGAGTAAAAAGTTTGTATGTCGATAGTGAAGCGTATGTAACTGTAAATTGAGCTGGAAGTGAGTGATTTAATATTAATAGCAGAGTGAACAGGGATGTGTTGTCTCCTTGGCTGGTTAATTTGTATATAGTTGGGTGATGAAATAATTATAGGTAGGGGTGGTAGGGGAAGGTGTTATACTGATAATTTGGTTTTGTGTGACGAATCTGAAGAAAGTTTGAGAAGAATGGTAGAGGGGTTGTTTCACAGAGTGTGTAAAGAGAAGGGTTTGAAAGTAAATGTAGATAAGAGTAAGGTGATGGTAATCAGTGAGAAGAATTCGTGGTGTGAAATCATGTAATCATGTTGGGTGGTGAGTAACTGGACCAAGTATCTGAGTTTAAATATTTAGGCCTTATTTTGGATGAGAAGGGAATGGATGGTACAGAGTGCAGTAGGAAAGTTTTGTATAGTAGGATGGTTGCTGGTGCAATTAAATCCTTAGTGAATAGAAAAGGACTAAGTCTTCAATGCGCTAGTTTTTCTCATAAGGGTATGTTGTTACCGGTGTTAATGTAGAGTAGGGAAACTATGGCGTGGAGCAAGAGGTACAGATCTGAGGTACAATCTGTTCGGATGAATAATCTTAGAATCATGCTAGGTGAGATAAGAACTGATAAAATGAGGATTGAACGTGTTAGGGAGTTTTGTGATGTAGTGAAAGGCGTGAATGAAAAAATAAATGAGTGTATTGAGATGGTTTGGTCATATGGAAACGACGGATTTTAATTGATTGGTTCTGCGAATGTGTCTATAGTGGTGGGCGTGCTGGGAATCGACCGGCTGGGTGACCGAAAAAAAAGTGGATTGAGTCAGTAAAGGAATTTAAGAAGGAAAAGAATGTGAGTTTGCCAGAGGCGAGAAGAAAGGTGCATAACAAGAGTGAATTGGTGATGTTTCGTGATTTTGTGATGGGATATGTTTGTGATCCTGGTCAAAGGGAAGAGCCCTACATTGACGAGATACCAGAGTGAGGGTCCGTCTCAGTCTTGTGAAGCCCAAATGTGGATTTTCCTTAAGGCGACCAGATCACTTAAGGGTATCGGGGGGGAATGGTTGGGGAATTCCTTTCGACTTACGTCATGCTCATGTACTGAAGGGAGGATAAAGATATATATATATATATATATTATAATATATATATATATAAGATATATTATATATATATATATTATATATAATATATAATATATATATATTGATAATATATAATATATAATTATAATATTATATGAAGCTAAGGGGTAAGGTTGTGCAAGACTACACATTATCATATGAGAAGGGACATTTCTTTTCGTTTTTTTTATTTTTATCATTCACTCCTATCAATCATATTATAATATATATATATATCAGTACTATATAGTATATATATATATATATATACTTATATTATATATACTTATTATATATATATATATATATATCATATTAATATATATAGTATATATATAATATATATATAATTATACTGTATATAAATTATAATATATTATATATATATATATATATATATATATATATTATATATATATATATATATATATATATATATAATAGTATATATATATATATATATTATATATATATATATATATAATATATATATATATTATATATAATATACTATATATAATATATATAATATATATAGATATATATATATATAAATATATAATATAATATATATATATAATATAATACAATATATAAATACTATGCAAATAAATTTATAAAAATTTCAAAATTCATACTATCCAAAAAAATTAATCAAACAGAAAACAAATTAATAGCTTTCAATATTTTTATATCCTACAACATCCTCAGTAAGTAAGGTGCAAAGGACGCGTGGCAGATTGTAGCTAAAACAGTGGATTGTAGCTTAAACATCTGCAACCTGACGATACCAGCATATAATTTGTTAGTATCACTACCTTCTGGCCACTTGTATGTATGGCGTTTAATGGGGGGTTCACATCCCGGGGGCCCCCTCTTTTATGACGTTCGCAGCATTTTAGGGTATTTATGTGGGGAATGAATGATGTATGTTTTTGGCAAACTGTATCAGCTAAATTAATATTTTTAGCACTTTTTGGAACTTTTCTTCGAAGTTTATCATTCTAGGGATATATTTTAAAGACTTTATAATACTTAGCTACTTTCTGTCTATTTCTAGCGCTTTTCTGCTAATCTCGGCAACTTTAGCTAAATTTTCAGGATTTCACTTTCTACCCTTTTTCGGTATTTTGTTAACATTTAGATATACATTTTCACTGACTTTCAAGTTACTCGTCCTTTCCTGATCTCTTTCTATCATTTTTCACTATAATTTCTGGCATCCCTATAGGTAACATTTTCTAGAGTTTTAATCTTTTGATATATTTTTGCACTTTTTAAGTCACTTTCTTAATACTCATCTAACTTTACCTGATCACTTTTTTATTAGTTTTTCCTTTAATTTCAAATGCTTACCTAGTTCATTCTGCCACCTTATTTGGAAAATTTTAAATTGTTTAACTTTCGATACATTTTCAACCTTTTTTACCACCATTTTACAGCCTTCAGACATCTCAGCTATTTCCCTTATCAAAGGAAGCGATAGTAACCGTTAGGCTTAAATGCATGCCACATCAATGGGTCATATTAACCATTAGGCTTAAATACGTTCCCCTAGCAACGTTAGTATAGGTGGCAAAGTGACGGGTGGCCAGATTTGTAGCTAAATCTGGATTTGTAGCTAAATCTCGGCAACCCTGACGATAACAGTCATATATTTGTTTAACTCAGCTACCTTTATGCCACTTTTTTATGTTATGCTTTTTTACATGAGGGGTATCATCCCCAGGGGCCGCCTTTTATCATTGACGTTCGCCAGCTAATGTTAGGGGTATGTATGTGTGGGTGGAGGTGGTATGTGTATGTTTTTTGTTACTTTCACCCCGCTAGCACCCTGGGTTCCCCCCTACCCCCTTTATTCCATTCAGCTATGTTATGACTTCACGTTCTTTCCTGAGCCTTTTTTTTAACTTTTTCACATATTTTATCATTTGCTATATATAATTTTTTAACGAACTTATCTTCAACTCAGCTACTTTCTATGCAAAATTTGTTAGGATTCCTGCTAAATCTGGCAACTTATAGCTAAATTTCAGTATTTTAGCTTTTTAACTTTTTTCTTTCGACGTTTTATCATTCTATGTATATATTTAAAAAGACTTTCTAAACTTTAGCTTTTCCTGGTCTATTTTTCTAGCGCTTTTTCTTTGCTAATCTAGGCAACCTTAAGCTAATTTCAGGATTTTAACCACTTTTTAACCCTTTATCGGCTTAATTTTTAACTATCTAATATACATTTTTAATGACTTTCAATTACTCAACTCCTTTTCTTTATTTTCTATCATTTTTCATATAATTCTGGCATCCTATAGGTAAATTTTCTAGGATTTTTAATCTTTTTTGATCATATTTTTGCACTTTTAGTCACTCTCTACTACTCATGTCTTAACTTTCTTTTTTATTTTCCTGATAAATTTCTGTCTACGCCAATCATTCTGCCACTTATTGGAAAAGTTTTATATATATTTTTAACTTTTTCGCATACAATTTTCAACCTTTTTTACCACCATTTTACAGCCTTCAGACATAGCTCAGCTATTGTCCCTATCAAAGAAGCGATAGTGTAACCGTTAGGCCTTATAATGCATGTGCCACATCAATGGGATCATCATTAACCATTAGGCTTTAAATACGTTCCCCTAAGCAACGTATGAGTCCTATCCCATTTCTAACGCTTCAATAGCTACCTTCTCTAATTCGCGTGAAGTTCAATATTTTACCGGCTTTTTGACGCTTTGCGGGTGCACATCAAAGGTTCGATTATCCACGGTTTTGACGTTCAGCTCCGAGCCGGTCAGCTGCCCGCTGTACGATACCTCCGCCGGCTCCAGGCCTTCCGTCGCCGCATAACAGCTCCAAGCCGCCCGCCCGCGCACTCAGCCGCCCGCCGCCCGCTGACCCGCTAACACCCGTAGAATAGTATATATATATAATAATATATATATATATATACTATAGTATATATATATATCATAATAATATTATATATATCATATATATATATAACTATATATAATATATATACTACATAATTATATTATATATATTATAATATATATAATATATATATATCATATATAAACTTATATATATATATATATATATATTATATATATATATAAAAATATATATATATATATATATATATATATATTATAGTGAGTTATATATATATATATATTATATAAAATAGTATATATATATATATATATATAATATATGATATAATATATATATATAATATATATAGTATAATATCAATAATATTATTAATAACTTAATTATCTACTACTACTTAATATAAATAATATATATAATATATATATTTAATATATATTATATAATATTATATATATACTAGATTATATATATATAATAATAATATAATATAATATATAATATATATAATATATATTATATTATATAATATATATAGTATTTAATCATTATATAAATTAATATATAGTAGAATATATAATAACTACAATATATACTATAATAAGTATATATAAATATATACATAATATATATCATATATATTATATATTTATACTGATATATTAATATTAAATATACTAATATATTTAATTTAATATAATATCATATATATTTAATATATATATAGTTATATATATATTATATTATATATATACTATATATATATATAATATATATATATATAAGGCAAAGATAGTAACTAAAGACTATTAGGATAGATCGCACATTCCTTGAATACACGTAAATACTCATATGCACATATATATGAAGTTAGCATATCCTTCATACTCACAGCCATGATCATCAGATATTTAGAATATACTATCATTAATAAAATCACAAGTATATAACACCATCACGCTCATAATACGGTAGACTTCATACGTTAATTTAATACGCTGTTATAAACTTTTATTAACTCACAATGCTCAATATTATTAGTAATGATTTAGTATAACCATATTGAGTTATTAATAACTTACTATCTATTCTACAGAACTGTAACCATATATATGCTATCTATATGAGTAGTACCACTTAGAAGAGAAAATATATGTAATAATGAAAGTAATCAAATAACTTATTCATTCATTATTATATTATTATCCACCTTAATATGACAAATTTGATTCACACCTTCATCTACTCCAAATACATATAAAATACTTATTATTATTAATTCATAATTAGTGTTGTTTATTATATAATATAAGTTTTATTATAGTAGTAGATAGACATTCTTCAATTCCATAAACTTGTTATAACGCGTCTTATATATACCTACTGATACTCGAAATAAGATTGTGAGTAAATCCAAAAATTTATAATTGAAATATTAAAAGCAACCTCATATATATAGTATTCACTTACTTACTAATTATAAAGCTCTACCTCCTATATATTACTACAAGATCATAATATCACAAGTAATGATATATTAAGAAATTAGTCTAATACTTTTATACAAGTTATTTTAGCATTTCTATAGTATGAGGTGATATTACCAACCTCTAAATGACTATATACTGTGTATAAGTCATTACAATACCCTTCATGTATAAAAGGATAGTGAGATATGATAACTACCTCATATATATTAAACTATACATATATATATTATATATAATATATATAATAATATTATATAATTATATATATTATATATATATATAATATATAGTATAAGTATATATGCTTGAGATGCTAGTCCCGATTTGAATGAACATTAAACTTACGCTCTAACAAGAGCCCTATATCGCACAAAGAATATGAATCACCATACATTTATATGTAGTTATCTAGGTATTCATTGTTCAGACTAACATTATCTATCAATACCTAACCGGTCTAAATACAAGCTACAACTATCATGACTCATGTGACTTTTTACACTACAACCGTACTCTCTCATCTTCTCTCTCTCTCTCTCTCTCTCTCTCTCTCTCTCTCTCCTCTCATCTCATCCTCTTCTCTCTCTCTCTCTCTCGATCTCTCTCTCTCTCTCTCTCCTCTCTCTCTCTCTCTCCTCTCTCTCTCTCTCCTCTTCTCCTTGACATGTTTTCATCAGTTACAACATAAATCATTCTTCTTTTAAGTACAATCGACACTATTACCACATGTTTTTCGTTTTCATCTATAAAATAGATCATTTTAACTCATAACCACAAGGAGCAGGTGCAAGCCACACACCAACACACAAACACACACACACACGCACAACCACACACACACACATTACACAATCCAAGGTCCATGCACACAAGCACACAATCACGCACATACAACAACAACAGACAGACAATGGTAGCCTCTCGCTAACCAATCATTTAGAAATGTTATAACTTAGAGCCTAGATAAAATCATAGTTAGACGAAGCTACGACGTGTAGTGATTACAGAATGAAGATACATTATAGTGCTCTCTGGATATTACGTAAAGATGAAACTGGCTATTATTATATTATATTCAAACATAACCTATCAAGTCGAAGTTAGATCTTGTAAGTATGCTGATGGTCCAATAACTTGAAACATGCAAAGGGTGAAAATGTAGAACCGTAGAGCTGTTAGTCATAACTACCCATATGCACTTGTATTGCATCTCACAAAGATATTACGTCTTCTAAAGGTTTAGGACTGGTTTAAGGCAGATATTTCTCTTTATCAACGTTATCTAACATATTTATAATAGATATGTTTAATTTGTTTTATTCTTATTTATTTTAATTATTTTATTTAAAATTACAAACATTATCATTACACAATATTTAATTTTTTTGACTATTGATATTATTACAAGTGATTCTTATAACTTATTAATTTATCATTATTATTTATTATTCATTTTATTCTATATTATTATTATTAATTATTTCTTTTTTCATATTTTCTATCATTATTATTATCTATTATTATTATTTTTATTATTATTATCATTATTATTACTTATTATTATTATTATATTATTATTTTATTATGTATTATATATTCATATTTATTATTATTATTATTATTATTATGGGTATTATGAGTATTAGGATTTAATGATTATTATTGAGTATTATTTTTATGTTATTAATTTTTTATTTTATTTATTTAATTTTTTATTTTATTTTCATTTTTATCTTTTATTTTTATTTATTTTATTGTCACTTTTAATCTTTTATCTTTTTAGTTATTTTTATTTTTATTCATTATTATGTTTAGTTTTACTTGAGAATAGTAAAAATAGTTTTTATAACTAAACATTATTGTTTTATAGCCCTAAAGCATAACAGTAAAAGCAAGTAAAAGCAGATAAAGCAGTTAAAGCAGTAAAGCCTATTATTCACATTGTTGCTAGGTAATTGCGCTATTAGATTTACTGTTTTACTGTATTAGTTTATGTAAAGTAAAACATGAGAAAGCAGTAAAGCAGTAAAGCAGTTAAAGCAGAAAGCTAGTTAAAGCAGCCCTCCCCTCCTACTCTTCCCATCCCTCCAGGCGGAACGACTTACGTACTTAAGCGTTCGTTAAAAACATGTTTTATACGGCCCTAGAGGCAGTAAGCAATTATAAACAGTAGCGTGCATTACAACCCTAAGGGTCCTAATTGATCACGCCAATCTCGTTTATGTTTTTAGTTCTTACTACTTCAAGTAATATGTGTAACCGCATTTGTAAAAAGAACTTAATATAATTATATATATATATATACTATATATATATATATATATATATATATATATATATATATATATATATATATATATATATATATATTATATTGTAATATGTATATAATATAATAAATATATAATATATTTATAAATATATATATTACTATATTACATATATTTACTATATAACAATTAATCATTACTATGCCAATCTGAAATTAACACTTGAATTGGATGTAGAGAAATGATTAAGTTTCGTCAAAGATAGTTATGATCGCAAACTGATGATTGATGATAATGTTATTAGAAACATATGTTTAGGCCAAAGTCTCTTG
>JABUQX010016579.1:0-5000 GCA_015478945.1 Trachelipus rathkii | reverse complement strand
TTATATATATATATATATATATGATATATATAATATATATATACTATATAGTACCTATATGAACAAGTTACTTAAACGCCACACGGGAACGGGAGACGATATATATACATATAAAATATATATATATATATATATATATATATATATATCATATATAATATTAAATATATATATATATATATATATATATATATATATATATATTATATTATATATATAGGGAAAGTGTCAAGTCGTAATACCTGTGAAAATACTAACAACTGCTCATTGTTTAAGAACGCAAATAAATCTGTTAACACATTATTTCTGCCGTTGTAAAATAAAAAACATCGTACATACTTGGTGTATTTTGATTATATATTTATTTTTATCTATGTAGTTTAATTTATTTTGTACTGCTTTCATAACTGGAAATTTTTGCCCCCTGATTCCTAAAATGTATTCATTTTGAGCTATCGTTGTTCTCTTAACTATGATTGCGTGCCTAATTGGGGATATTATATATATTAGTATATATATATAATATTAAATATTATAATTATTTATATATATAATTTAATTATAAATATATATCTACTATATATATTATATATATATAATATATATATATATAATATATATTGGATTCAATTAAATATAAATGGCATTAAGAATAAACAAAAAAGAACTTTTACGAACCTTAAATAAATTTTCCTGCCATAATATCGAAGCGATATGAAATTTTTTTAATATCGATTATATCGATTTATCGATATTGTTTAGATTATCGGGATCCCTAATATATATATACTGAGAAGGAATAGAGCTCCTGAAGCGATAGAGTACCACATTTAGGCATATATGGAGTCTTTGAGTAGCATTCCATATTAGACTCCTGTGTACCAATGATATCTTCTCACCCTTTGATTGCTATCACTTAATACACTAACATTCTTCTTCACATTATTAATAGTAAGACTCTCATTTATCTACCATAACCATATATAATAATTTACCTACTATGATAATTCTCAGACAAATATTACACTTTTAACTCTCTTCATAAAAAGATATAAACATAATATTATTATGGTAAAATATTTATAAATATATATGAGATATTTGAGTGTTCGGCGGTGGAGTTACTCTCTAGCTACACTACTCCCCTAACGGGGTATGATACTAACTCCCCTACCTCTGTCCCATACCAGTCGCTCGTAAGCCCTACCCTAATCAAAAAGTTTATTACGCATAGATTCTATAATAAGTTAATTATTAGTATTTCATCTACCTATATCGCTTAATTTGGAGAATATAAAAAATATATATAAAAATATTTATAAAATATTATTGTTCTATATAATTCTAATTCCTATACACCATATTAGTGTGCCATATAAAAGCTATATCCAATATATTAGTTATATACATGATGTTTCTTGATAACATCTTATAGTTAGATAATATCATGAAGTAGGGTAAACTTCTTTAAGTGATTTAGGCTATATATATCTATAATTAGTATTAATATATACTTATATATATATATTAATATATATAGTATTAAATACTATATATACATAATAATATATATATATTACATATAGTATATATACATAATATATATATATCATAGTTATATATTATTATATATATTAATAATAATAATATTATAATATAATATTATTATTAATATTATATATGTATATATATATTATATTATATATTATTATTATATATATATATTAATTATATATATATATATATAGTATATAATATATTATCGTCATATTTAATTAAATTACATTCGCACTATGCACTTTTGTCTATTATACCAAATAATTAATAAGTAATATATATATTTAGATTGTTACAGTATCATCTACGTTAGAGAGCTCAAATCCGCGACGATGTTGGACTTGTATTATGCGATAAGTGCTGGTCTTTGCTGGTGTGCAGTGTGCTACAGAAAATGTAACAACTTTTGTGAGAAAATTGGTCGCCAGTGAGACGTCGGTGTGTGCGATGCTCAAATGTTCTCGAAGTGAGTGACTCAGAATTTTTGAGTTGCACATCTCGCGGAAACTAAGCAATCAATCTCAGTGTCATACGAGTAACTATTTTTCTTCATGTGACTAGATATTCGCTCGAGATATCCACGTTGGAGATCACTTGCCGAAGTTGTATTGGTCGTGTTGCTCTCTGTGGGTTACTTTTATATGTTCCCATGACTGCGGTCAGAACTGATAGACGCTGTAGAGCCTAATTTTGCGTATAGATCTCTTGCGTTAATGCGAACGGAAGTCGCACGGTAGATATGAGCCATTTCTAGCACTCTCGATTTTAAAATTGTTAAAGACTAATCTAATACAGCATAAACACATAACGTGTAAAATATTATATGTAATCGAAAGGTAAAAATGTAGTATGATAAAGATAAGTAATAGGATATCCAATTTACTAAGTTATAGTTATAGATAACGAAGCGATTACTCTTTTAATATTAACCTATATAAAAAAAAAACAAATATGGCACCTAAAAGAGAAAATCTAAATGATAATGATAATATATAAAGTAAATTTATCACAGAAATTATATATCGATTAACTAGTAATATGGCATGATTAATTTAACTATGTATCTATATCGTCACGCTTGATAAATTATTTGTTTATATTATATGTTAACGAGCTAATACACTTATAAAGTATTAGTATCTACGGGTCTCTTTCAATCAATCAACTCACATTCAATAGGAACTAAATTACTACAATCGTAATTATATTTGATAAAGAATAATTATGAATATGAGAGTGTTAAAATGAAGTTACAGAATTATACTTCTTTTATTCAATAAATTAATATTACAAATTAGTTTTACATTAATTTATAAAATTACAATCTATATCAAATTAAAAATATACATACCTACATATGACTTAGCTTACTCCAACGAAGGATATGGTCATATAATACTCAATATCATCTGGTATTTTCCTTTGTTTTCTATTATTGATTAGTGATGCTACGTGATTGATACAATTATTTCAAGTACCAATTTTTTGTGTCGTCTCTTATATTATAAAACCTACTCATACTGATGTCTAATACAGTCAGTGATAACTTCTTATAGAATGTTGACGCTATTTATTAAATACGTGAAATGATTGGCAAAATAAGATATCTATATCAGATTAATGTCTTACACCATATGTTATCATGATAATGAATGAGCTATATAGTAGCTCCAATTATAGATAATAATTTTATTTCTATATTGTAAGTAGAACAGCACAAACGTCGTCAGTCATACAACTTACAGAATATATTTGGTGCAGTAATGAATCAATAATAAAGGGCTCGTCTAGATATAGTTCTTTCAAATTATAGGTTATATTGCATTCAACACTTATTTATCATTTCGACTCAATGCTCAAAAGTAGAACTAAATAAATACATGACAGAATTAAATAAGTGTTACCCTAAATTATATTTTATAATGAGTTAAATACATGACTACAGTTATCTATCTGATAACTTTTATTATATAGTATGTGTCTATAATATAATAATAATATAAATCTCACTACTTGTGACCCCATTAACCCTCCTATGGATTTATTTGATTGTATAAATAAAATGGCTCTAATCCATATCCTATGAGACTAATATTATAAACTAAAATATTCACCCTGATTATTAATTATTTCTCAAATCAAAATTTTTATAATGTATAAAACTACGTTGATAAAAAACTATAGGATTATCAAATTAATGCATCAAAACATAGACAAGAGATACATCAATATGAACTTGATATCCTCTATAATGACGTAACTATACATCTCACTGTGCGCCTCAGAACTTGGAGAGTGCGTAAATAATGTCTCAGTGACCAACATAGTCAAGTCAATACTATAAATGAGTAACTTTCAAACCTCAGTGAGAGATTATGAGATCTTTCCTCCACTCTAAATTTAGTTCGTTATTTGTTACTTGTGACCCATTAATGATGGACAATGGAATGGAGCGCAGTTCCTGTAAAGTGTCACGGAAAAAAACACTCATTTGTTCTACACACCTAATATATTTTTGCCTGCATTATCCAGGGAGACTATACCACCATCATGGAATAAAGATATCAGACGTGGAAAACTATTTATGTTGCTGTTGACCACTGCAAAACGTTAATTCCTGAAGGAAACAACGGCTTGAATTTTTCAGGTAGAATTCACCAAAGATAAAAGAAAAAACATAAATGAATTTTCGTCGTGAAACCTGCCTTTTCATACTATTATCTGGCTCGATGAATCTGTAGCCCAGTACACAGCTCACTGAAGAATCATACATACGATTTGAGTTAGTTATTATATATTATTCATAAAATCATATTATGTAAAAAGCTTTCAATTATTAATACAGTATAATACGGCTATTATATTTATGAACGTGATATATCAATATTACAATATAATACCACTATTTATTACAATAACGATAATAATTAGCAAAGATAGAAACTATATAAACACTATATAATAATTTAATGAATACGTTTCTTATATTGGCTTATGGATGTAAATCTATTTTTATAAATAATCCTAATAATTCTGTAAATTTACATAATAAAGTTAGAATAAAAACAATAAAAATACAGTGATAGTATGCATGAATATCCCCCACCTCATAGAACAAAATCTAAATAATTGTATCAAGCTATTGTGGATATTGTATATGATACTATAGTGGCTCAGCTATAGTATTCTGATGTCATTTCATCGGTATATGATTAAAAATCTACTTACTATATTAGTGAGAAAAGTTACCTACCTCTCATCCAAGAAATTGAGAAAAGACTTTAAATAGAAAGGATCATATAGAAGTTAGCAGTTGACCTTAGTTGTGTTTTTTCTAGATTGCAGGAGATCTATTATCAGACATATGCAAAATTCGAAAGAAATAATTATGTCTTTAGTTTAAGGTTAGAGCGTAGATATTAATCGTAACTCGTAATCTCTCT
>JABUQX010016578.1:35000-61362 GCA_015478945.1 Trachelipus rathkii | reverse complement strand
GGTAATGGAAGACAAACATTAGAAACATATTAATTAAAAGACAGTTGAAGAAGCACATGGCCTATCGAGCCCTATCCCAGTCAAGCCAACAGAATCAATCACCAAACAACAAGTCATGCAAATACACAAAGCACCCTAGGGCTGTCAATAACTTATATACTATACACAAAGTCAAAAACATGCTCATTGCAAATCCACAAGCACTCTAGGGCTTGTCAATTACTTACATAGTATACCCAAGTTCTTTACACTAAAATAAAAAAGAAAACTATATTTTAAGTACATGTTAACCACACTACAAGCTTTTAATAAACTTTGTGTAAGAACAAGCAATATCAACTTTATTAACTACTCTACAAAAAAACCCGTCCATTTGCTAGTTAAAATTATATATGATACCCAAAAACCATCCATATACCTTATCCAATCCTTTCTTAATGAGGCAATTTAGTCGCCAAATCAACAACCTCCTGTGGCACACCATTCCAAAATTTAACAATCGCTATTACAGAATGAATGCTTTTTTATATTAAGATAAGCTTTCTTTTTAATTTTCTTATTATGCCCCCTGGTCTCCCGACCGTGCTCTACTATGAAATTTATTGGTGTCCGTATTATCATAGAATGTAAATATTTTGTAAAACTTGTATCATGTCCCCTCTAAAAAATCGCCTTTCTGAAAAAAAAACATTCCTAACTCCTTCAGCCTCTCCCTATAGCTCTTACCCTTCAAACCCAAAAAAATTCATCCCTGTTGCTCTACGCTGGCTACTCTCTCTCTGTCTCTCTCAACAATATCTAAGTCTTTCTTTAAATAAGGGGCCCAAACCTGTGCAACAATACTCTAATACTGGCCAAAAATAGCTAATATACAGTTACCTGTAACTTCCTCTTGCTCTTGTAAACAACATTGCGAATTATTATGCCCAGCATTTATAGCTTTATTCCTTGTTCCAAACTGATTAGCTACTTTCAAATTACTGCTTATAATCGCACCTAAATCTTTTTCTTGGTCCACAGACTCAACCAATCCCCATTCATATCGTAGTTGAAACTTTTATATTGAGTAAGCTATGTTAAGAACCTTGCACTTTTAAACTATCCAAAATTTTCATTTTGCCCAACTTAATCTGCCCACCCCACAAGAAGTTATCAAGATCATTTTTAAATCTGTATTTGTTAATTTCACGGGTTTTTTTCCTTTTTTTTTTTCCCCCCACTTTTTTTTTTTAGGGTAAGCCACTTTTAGTATCATCTGCAAGCCTTAGAAACCTTGCATTAAGCCCTGGTCAACATCATTTACTTATATATATGATGAAAAACAATAGTGGCCCCAGTACTGAACCCTGAGACACCACTCTTCAATATTTCCCATGATGACTTACAGTTATTGCCATTAGTTGTACACACTGTTTTTCTATTTGACGCAACCACTCTTTAATCCAAACCATGTACCACTCCACCTACCAATTGCCAATAACTTCTTCATCCAGCCTTAGTGGGGACCTTATCAAAAGCCTTTGCTAAAGTCTAAATATATAATATCGACTGATTTCTCCTTGGTCAATGCAGTCAGTTATGTATTCCATAAAATTCTAAAAGGTTTGTCTGACATGCCCTACCCTTTCTGAAACCTTAAATATTTCTAAATTTCTGCTTATCTTCCAAATATTTGCTCTATATGACCTTCAGCAACTGTTCCAGAAACATTACAACCAGAGCGATGTTAAGCTAACTGGCCTTAAATTTCCCAAATCTTCCTTACTACCTTTTTATAAATAGGCACAAACATAAGCTGTTTTCCAATTGATAGAATTCTACCATAATTACCATCAGGACCTGCAGCGTTACTTGGGTCAATATGGTCAGTTAAACGTTTAATATCCTTTTACTTCAAATTCAAATTCTGTAAGTCTATTTGCTACATGCATACAGGAACTATTAGTCTCCAAACTATTATCTAATCTTTCCTCAGTAAACATTTGAAGCAAAATAAAGCATTGAAAAGGTTGACCAACTCCTTATCTGAAGCACTAAATTTCAATAAATTTTAATTGAACCAATTGTCCTATTTACTTTTAAATTTATAAAAGATAGAAAACTTCTTCAGATTCTTATTACTATTCCTTGCTAGATTAATTTCTGCCTCTCTCTTTTCCGCTTTTCTTATTGACAGGTTAAGTTCATTAGAATTCTTATTAATTTTCTATTTCTAATTATTACTACCCCTGAATATTTTAAAATATTCAAAACTTTTCCTTGATTTTCTCTCTTATCTCTCTATTCACCAAAGGTTTTCTCTTGCCACCCTAATGGGTTTATCTTTAAAACAAATTGACGAATATTCATTAAAATATGCTTAAAATTTTCCCACATGATACCTTCAGTTTTGCTTGTAAAACTCTTTCATCATCACTTATACTAAGCATGTCTCAATTTGGTAAAATCACCATTTTATTAATCTAATCTTTTTTCCTTATTAACTTGCAATTTTGGCTCAGATATCACATTCATATAATCTATTTTATTATGATCACTAATTCCTAAATTTTTCTCAACTCTAACCTCATCCACCATACTTTTATCGTGTAGTTAATATTAAGTCTAACAGTGCATGTGTCTTGTAGGTTCATGGACAGTCTGGCTCAAAAAGTTGTCTAGTATCTAATTTATAAATAAACGAACTACTATGGCCATTTAGACATAGGAGTCCATTGAATGCCAGGAAAAATTAAAATCACCCACTATAACGTATACTTTTTTACTGTGGCATTGCTGTCTCAATTTCTTTACCAATTTCGCGTCTAATTCTTGACTTCTGGCCAGGAGGTCTTTAAAAAGCCCCCGATTTATATATTTATTGTACATAAGGATATCTACCCACACAGATTCAACATTATGATTAATTTTAAAGTTTCGTATCATCCACAAATTTTGAAATATTGCTTAAGCATAAAGCGCCACACCACCACCCTTCTTTCTTCTACGCTGGTATAATAAAGTGAATATCCGTCTATTTCATTATTCCTGAAAGGAGTCTCTATAGGATTCTTCATTAACCCATGCCTCATTATATATTAATAATGGACTAGAATCTTCTTTATGGTATAACTAATCAGCTCATCTTTTTATTCTAAGGCTATGAGAATTTGTGTAAAAGAGAGTAGAGTTAGAGTGTGCCCTACTTATTATTTGCGGATGATATGGTTTTCTGTAGTGAATCTGAAAGAGAGTTTGAGAGGAATGGTAGATGGGTTTGCAGGACTCCGTGCAAAAATAGTTTTAAAATTGTTGAAAGAAATGTTGTTAAAGTTGAATAATGGTAAATCTGTAAGCATTAGATGGAATTACTGGTGAAATGATCAAGAATGAGGCGAGATGGTGAATAAAATGGATTTGGAAGTCGTGTAACAAAGCATTTTATCTAGAGTGGGTATAGTTCGAGGGATGGAGGAGAGAGCAATAAACATAACCCTTATACTAACTTATAAAAGGTTAACGGTAGTAAGAAGAGGATAAGCAGAACTGTTTGGAATTATTAGGATAAATTAGTTCATTGAGATACGTGTGTAAGTGATTATATTGCTGTACTTTTTTTTGGCTTGAAGAGTACGTCGGAAGTGGATAGGGACTGACTTGTTGATGCAACAAGGTGCATTTATAAGGTGGATGGATGGATGTTGTTGGATCAAAGTTGTGTGTGACATTGAAACAAAAGATTGAGAAAATGATTGGGAGAAGAAAAGAATAATGGATTGCAACAGGCGTGAGATGACATAGGTAATTAAAAATGGAGCTCTATGGCAGCGGTGTCAGTAAAATATGGTGTTGGTGGTAGCTTTTGAATGGAATCAAAAGATATGTATGTCGAAGTGCATGCGTTAGAATAATTTAAGTTGAAAGTGATTGGTTTATGGAATCAGAAGTATGTTTAACGATAGTGAAACGTTATCGCAGAAGAATAAATGTTCAAAGTGAATACTAGTTTATAATTATTAAAATAGCGGATTGAGACATGAAGAGTGTTAAAGTATCAACTTGGATAAATTCAATTTATATATGGATTAAGGGGTTATAGAAGAATTAAAAAGGTAGGCGGTGTCAGGGAAGGGTGTACTTATGAATGATTGAGAATACATAAGAATATGAGGATTGCCCTCCTCCTTAATTATATGCAAATTATTTGGTTTCATTGTGTGTGCGCGACATCTGAAGAGTTTTAGAGGGGATGGGTAGAGGGGTTTAAGGCCGATGGTGTGTAAATAAGAGGTAAAAATCGAGGTTTAAAAATAAATGTAGACAAGTTGTAAGGTTAAATTAAGGATAATGTGAATAGATGAGGAGAGTCCTAAAAACGCTGTGAGAATGTTTACGTTAGATGGTGAGTAAACTGGAGCAAGTGTCTGAAGGGGAATGGCTTGTGCATTGTCTAATTCAGTCTTTCTCAACAGTGTGCGATACGCCCCCTTGTGGCGCTGGAGGCCAGAGGGCGGCCAGGTGAGGGGCCTAGGAAAAAATGGGGTGGTGTTGAAGTGGTTTAGGGGGGCAATGGCTTGATTTGTAATTTCATCTACTTAAATATTTTAAAATTCACTGAAACTTAAAACACTTATCTACTACCACAAACAATCATTTTTAGTAATGTTAATTCATATTCTTTCTCTCTCGGGGTGCCCGGTTGCTGATGTGGTAAATTTTTAGTTTTTATTACTATATTTTATACTATATATAGGTTTTATATATATATATATAGTATTATATGTATATAGTATTATATATATGATATATTTATAATTTATAATATTTATAATAATATTATAATGTTATATATATATATAATAGTAGTTATTATATTATTATTTCTATATTATTTATATATATATATTATTAATATATATTTATATATAGATATATATAAATATAATTAATATATATAATATAAATTTATCAATTATTAATAATATATTTGAATATATATATATATAATTATATATATATAGATTTATACTAGTTGAGACATATGGTAGTTATAAATAAAACAAAAGATTATTATAAAAAAATAAAAAAATAATTTTTATAAAATTTATGTTATTAATATTTTTTAATTATTTTAATATATATGTTATATATATATATGCCGCTTACCGTGCACCGACAAACGGTTGAGCGACGGAGTCGCATGGCAAACGGCGTGGGTTCGAATCCTGGTTCGGTCCTAGGTAGAAATTACCTTAGAGTTTCCTCTAAGCAAATAGGGAAATTAGAGTAAGGTGTGAACTTTTATAAAAAAAAAAAAAAAAAAAAATATATAAATAGAAAATATATATATATATTAATATAAAAATATTTAGATATATATTATAACATATACATATTAATATATATATTATATACTATATAAGACGGGTCACAACATATTATATTGTATAATATATAGTATATAGTATATTATATATATTAATATATATATATATAGTTATGAGTATAACTATAATACACGCTCTCGCTGGTGTTAAAAACGAAGTTTCGCGTTTAGAATGTAAGTTTAAACTACCAGACCAGACTAATATAGCACCCTAGTATAATTAAAGTAAATGAAATGTATGTTGATTTAAGTCTTGGTTTAAAGTAAAAAATAAAATTGCAAGAGAGTCTAATTAAATTGATTTTCAAAGTGGGCGATAGACGAAATAGGTTTGAGAACCTCTGTCAAGGATTGAACCCTATATTGACGAGATGTCATAGTGAAGGTCACGTCCAGTCCGTGATACCCTAGATGGAGTTGTTTCGTGACTTGCGACAAGTATGCTCATCTTAAAGATATAAAGGGACGGGTACGGTTCGGGCTTTCTTTCCGTCATATTCTGTTCAACTACTTTTTCTATATCGGTGCATGCGACGCACCTCACCTCACCCCAATCTGAAGGAAAAAGTGAGCCGGTTAATATATATATATACTATATCTCAAATATATAATAATATAAAAATATACTATTATAATATTACTTATATATATATTATATATATATTCTTTATATTATCTATATATATATATATATATGATGTGTGTGTGTGTGTGTGTGATATGGTTTGTAGTGGGTTGTAGGTTGTTGTGTATAGTGTGAGAGATGAGAGAAATAGAGAGGTGAGTTGTGTGTGTGTAGGTGAGAGTGTGTACTAGTGTGTGGTGTATGTGATGCTGTCTGTGTGTGTGTCTGTTGTGTGATAGGGTGTGCGTGCGTTTGCAGTGCATGTGCGCTAGTAGGGAGATATTAAATTATAGATATAAAACCTTAACAATTCTATATAATCTTTGGTGGGAGGTCAAGTCTCTTGGTGATTTTGTAAAAGGTATAAGGTGTCGAAATTCAATATTTTTCTTTCCAATAGGAGGCTCGGTGATATATATATAATATATATATATATTATATTAACTATTTTATATATAAATGTATATATATATATATATATTATATATAATTATATATATTATCAATATATATATTATAATATTATATATATAAAATTTTATATATTATATTATATTAAATAATTATATCATATATATATATATCATATCCTCGGAGTTGCAATCCTCTATATTATATACGTCTATATATTTATAAGTATATATATATATATATAATATATTAATATATACATATATATATATATACGGTATAATATATATATATATATATAATATTATATATAATTAATAATTATAATACTAGAGAAACAATAAATTTATTTTATTACTCGGTATTATATATATCATATAACATATATATATATTTTATTCTATCTATAATATATACTACTAAATAATATATATTAATTTATATACGTAGATCTCCTCGTATATATAGTTTATATACTGAGTTTATATATATATTAGCTTAGTATTTATAATATATATAGGAGAAAGGTGCTATTTATGACTTATACGGTATCGTTACCCACCCCAAAAAATAGGTACAGGGTATCTCTATGGACCATAAATAGATTTTCAGTTTAGGGATTTGTTAATTTAGGTTAGTTATATACATATATAGCTAACGAACTGTTATATTATTTTAATATATATATATATATACATGAACTTTTTTAATAATTATATCATAATATAATAATTAATATTAATATATATATATATATTATCTGTAAAGGTAATACCCTTGGAGTATTCTTTAGTTAAACAAAAAAAAATTAACTAAAGCGTAATAAACCCCAAAGGGCTATACGCAGAGATGGCAGGGAGTCGGGTCCTCTCGGCCTTCAGGGGAATGACCAGGTGGTGTGAGGTCTAGATTTCCCCCCCTCCGGGAGAGTACTCAGAACCCCCCGCTCTTTGGTATTTGAGTATCGCGGGGGTTCCTTCCGTCTATCCCCTTACGCCCCCTCTGTTTCCCCCGTCGCTCGAGACCCTACTTTTGCCGTGCAATGCCTTTTACAAATATAGATATAATTATATATATATAATATATAATATTAATATATATAATTAATATAATATATATATATATATATAAGATATATATATAATATATATTATATATATATATTATATATTATATAACATATTATATATATATTACATATTATTTTTAAAATATAATATTAAAAATATTTAAATACTATATATATATATATATATATAATATAATATATATATATAGTATAATATATATAATAATATATATAAAGCTCTATAATACATATTTATTATATAGTTGATATATATTAACACACTTATATATATATAATATATATATATATATATAATATAAATATATAACTATAATATATTATTAATGATAATAATACATAGTATAATATATATATATATATATATATACTATATATATAAATATTATATATTATATGTAATATATATTATATATATAGTATAATATATATATCAGATATATATATATATATTATATTATATATTAATATATATATAATATATAATATATAATAATATATATATATATCCAACCTAAATAAACAAATGCCTAAGCTAGAAAATCTATTTATGTTTATTTGCAAATACCCCGTACTATGTTTTTTTTGGGGGGTAATGAGTACCGTAAAAAAGGTCAATAATAGACAAAAAAAAATTACCTTTATTCTCTTGATGTTTTGCAATGGCGTACATAAAAAATGAGAGAACATCAAAGAAACTCTATATAAGCTAAGAATTCAAAAGAAGAAATTTAAGAACTTCTTACTGAGTTTTATATTACTTTTCTTATTTAGTATATAACCAAACTTTTAATTTGTTAATACGCTAATAATATAAATCATTTTCTTATAACAAAACTGCACTTTCGAGACTTAAAACCAAGACCACCCTGCCCAAAGAAGTCACATTAGCACGAAAGAAATTATAATTCAGCATTGGTTAAAATCGGTAAAAATTTCTTCCGCAGCGTAAAGAAGCCTACAAGTAGCTTACTATTTTTTTGAATTATAACTTCAAAATACAATATTAATTTTTGACATTACTTTTTATTTTTACTATCATTTATAAAAGTATAAAATTATAAATTTACTTTAGATAATTATATATAATATAATAGTATGTATACTTGAATATATATATATTATATATATATATATTATTATGTAATAATATATTATATATATATAATATATATATATATATATAATTATAGATATTATTATATATCATTATATATTTATACCGTATTATATATATATATATTATATATATATATATATTTATTTAATTTTTTATATATATACATATATATATATATATGTATAATATAATATAATATATATATATATATATAAATATATATATATATTTATATATATATAATATATATATATATATAGATTATTTATAATTAAATATATATAATGTAATAATATTATTTACTTTCTGAATATAACATATATGTATCTGGTTATGTTTATATAGTATATATATATATATTCTAATATATTTATATTATCTAATAGGTTTAGTTATATTATCATATATATAACTCATTATGCCCTATTGAAAAGTATAAAAATATCAGAAAACTTTGCAAATATGTATATATATATATAATAATAACAGTGACAGAGTGTTTACAGCTGACTAAAAATAAATTGACGTTTTAAATATAAATAAGCATACTTTCGAACAAGGGTATTTTACAAGTTTTATCTAAGTTTCATTTTTTTACTATTTAAAGCTTAGATTTAAGTTAATGATTTAATCGTAAAAAAGACCAATTACAATAACACAAATAGTGCTCCAAAAAACAATACAAAAGATCAAAAACACAAAAACAAAAACAATAAAAAAAAAAAATCCACAAAAACACTCGAATTTCTCTTTATTTAAGTTTCTTAAAGTTTATTATTCTCGTTTATTCTACAATAGTGTTTTCTCTTCAATTATTTCAATTTCTAATAATAGTTTATTAAAACTCATTTCCGTTTTCTGTTTAAAATAATTTATTTCGTGTTATTGTATTTTGTTTTTTAACTAATATTTTCTTTTCTATATTCTAGTAGAAACTTTTTTGTTAATGATTTATAAATGACAATATAAAATTTTATTCTTTTTTCTATTTTTTAAAATTAATATTATTAAAAACATTATTATTTATTTATATAGTATTTATTATTTATTTATTATTTATTTTTATTTTATTTTTATATTTATTATTTTTTATATATTATTATTATTATTATTATTATTACTATTATTATTATTATTATATTATTCATATTATATTATTAATGTATATTATTATAATTATTTATTATTATTATTTATTAGTATAACTACTAGCACTACTACTACTACTTACTACACTTACTACTACTACTTTACTACTACTTACTACTACTAACTACTTTTACTTACTTCTTCTGAGACTTCTAGATAGTGTATTAACAATTTATCTTCTTCTCTACATCAAAAAGTTGCTTCTATAAGAAGCGTGAGCTGTTTCGATCAATGTAGCTTCTAGATAAATTCTCACCACCACAGTTGGAAGTCTGCATAGTGGGCATTGTTACGAACCCTGGTTAAGTGAGTATGCATATATACAGTAATATTTATATAATAAAGAAATACACATTTATAAATATGATTATATATTAATATATATAATTATAATAACTATATTATTTTTCATATATGTATAATAGTAATAATAATTATAAAATAATATATCGGTGTATAATAGCACTTTGCATACTATACATGCTCCCCTTAAAAGTGGTCTTAGGTCTTCTTCCATTGTGTGTCTGCTAAGTACCTCCGCAACTCTCTATTAACTTCTCCACTGATTTCTCTCTCTGCTCCTTCTCTTCTCCTCTCTCTCTCTCTCTCTCTCTTTCTGCTCTCTGTCTCTCTCGTCTCTCGTCTCTCGTCTCTCCTCGTCATACTCTACGACTCTCTCTCTCTCTGCGCGCTTATATTAAAAATGGAGCACTGTCCTTCTGAAGAAGAGTCTGCCCAGTCATATATCTCTTCATCTGAGAGATGATTTGGACGTACGTTGCGACATTCGTGCTTGTACTCGAGTTCTCGATACAATCTTCTGTGTAAGCTTCTCGGACCCAAAGCTTAGACTGGTTATGCTCGATCCTGATGATGCATCCTCTCAGCCTGGTGGGTAAGTGTGCGAGAAAATAATCTGTTTGATTCGTTATAGTTTCAGCAAGCTTTCTATTTTGATTGCACGAATGTTATTGATGTGCACCGTTCGTGATCGAAGCATGACGATCTTTAACTTTTGTTCCTGTTTTCAATTATTCAATACATCACGTAGAATTGACACAGACCATCTGCAGCCTTGGACCTTTGACACTTTTGCCCCACTTGAATATTTCATTTGCTTTTCTTGAATTTTGGATTCAGTTTAAACTTTAAAGCGCACATTCAATCTGATTACTGGCAAGGTGCTCTTTAATACTTATCCTTCAATTACCTTGTTCACTTAACTTATCACTATTAATTCTACCCACTTTCCTTCCTAATTACCCTTCTCTCTCCATCCTCCAACGAGCCCCTCCTCTCCTACACGATCCTAACTTAAGTTGTACATAAATGATCCGATTACTCCCAATTCTATCCCCTCAGATTTAAAGAGGGAGCAGATTCGAATGAGTTGGGAAAAATGGAGAGTTGAACCATCGGCATAAGAATGAACAATAGTATGTGCAGCTAACAGTGCAGTCGATATAGAATGAAAAAGATAAGAATAAAGTTAGGGATTAAAACAGAAATTTGCTGGAAAACACCGCCAATTTAACAGGAAATAAGGAGATGTGCTAACAATCAATTAGACGCCGATTATGGGAGCGATCTGAGGAGAAAAACTAGGATAAAAGTAAGCAAAAGTGGAGAGGATAAAAACACAAAGTAAATGCGGTGAGGACTATATTAGAGAACGTACACTGGAGCCGAGACAATACTCCAATATTCGAACACGGTCAAAGGGCGTGAAATCAAATGCTAAACGCGTTAACACACAAGACTTCCCATAGTTCATAAAGGCATAAGACCATAAAATCAGTGAGAAGGAAAGAATGTCACTAGTTGACCTAGAACGTCGAAAACGGAGGCGGATATACGGTGGGAGTGTGGTGGGTTGGGGTGGGAATCTGATAAGTCAAGTGGAATGGAGATCCAGATATGATTCAGAAGTGAGAGTTATGGAGAGTTTTAAAGAGTTTTAGACAGATTATATGTGGAGAGCATTTAGAGGGTGAATAGTGACGAAGGATCAAAGAGATAAATTAACCTCCTTCCTCTTTGAGAAAAAAAAAATGCGATCGATAGCACCAGCACTGAGGAAAAGTGTGCTCAGTTAGAATTAAAGGGCATTAAAGATAGAGCCCAGCAAGCACACCTCCCTCAAACACGCGAGAGTAATGCTATCACTCTACCACATCACACCTAAATATCACACATCACCAGTACCACTTTTATTTAGATTATTATTAACTATTATATCGAGTATATATATTATGGTATTATATAGTTAATTCAAAGTACCTATATATAAATACTTTTGTACAAAAGGTATCTTATTGTTTTTAATACTTAGAGATAACATCATGGCAATTAATGTTTATATATATTTATATATATATATATATATATATATATAGAGAGAGAGAGAGAGAGAGAGAGAGAGAGAGAGAGGTGCCGTTGACAAATTGTCTCATAGAAGGGCATTGATTTGGATTATTTCTTGGGCTAATTTTCCAGAGCAATGTCAGAGCATTGTTGAGTTATGGCATCGGCAATTCCTTTATCATTGTTACGCTCTAGGATGTGAAAGAGGGAATAAATTTTGATTATTATGATCTTTGAATAAAAAAAGAACATATATAAAATCTATAAACAGTTGCTCAACATACCCAAAAGAAATACAAAAATCACAAAGAATCAAAACAAATTATTCTAAGAATGTTTGTTCATTTTAGAATAAGAAAATAATTTATGGCTTGTTGTTTTTATATTTTTGGGTTTTTCTTTTTTAAAGGAAAGGAAGAGTTAAGCATCAATTATCTTTTGTTTTCTTTCCCTTTTTGTCAGATTTATCGCAGAATATTAACTTTTTATGGCTGAATTCCGCAGTGAATATATAAATATGAATATGATACTATAAGTGAATAGTGTAAAGCTTACTCGTTATTTATTCAATGTAGAATTGACTGAATACAAGTTTTACGATACACAACATGAATCCTTGTTTCGTACAAGAAAACATACTCAATAAGAAGGATCTACAATGTCTAAAAAACATCTATTTATACCAATTAGTTATGCAAATCACACAGCGCTAATTGAATATCCAACAAATGGGAAGTTTAGTGATGCAACGATATTCAATTAAGAAGGGTATAACTGAGGGTATCGATTAATCATGACCGAAACCGATTAATCAAATATAATATAATTATAAACCGCTTTAACATAGGTGTTCCTACTTTCAATATTACTCTGATTCTTCTCCACTTAGTATGACCATTATGAAATACGAATACCCTCTAATTACCCAAAATGTGATCTTGTATAAATTTCATACAAACAGGTTTAGCTGTGGCCACTCTCTCTCATTCCATTTACTTGATTTTTCAAACACACAATTCTCCAAAAATTCCCTGGGGGATATAAGCTTGATGCACCTCCAAGGCGAATATCATTTGCTAGGTTCAGAAAATAATTAGTGAGTAAAACTTGTGGACGTGGAATACTTATAGACTATATTCATTTGACAAAGAGGGATTGCTTATCCAACAAAACATTGATTACACGTTAAAAAGTAGCGTGTATACGAAGAAAGTTTAGTTTAAGTAATAATAATGTAAATTTAGCTAATTTAATTTAAATAAAAAATAAATTAAATGAGTATATATTTACTCCTATTAATGTATATATACTTATTCGATAGAACTTGCTCTACCAGAACATCGAGACCTCTACTAAATTTATATAGGCAATGTAAAGTAAATAATTTTGATTTCCTTCCGTTCTTCAAATAAAAGCTTCCAGCTAGGATTAGTGCTTCTCAAAAGAGTTGTCGGCTCCAGTAGGCTTTCCTTTGATTTTTTTTATATTTCAGATCGAATCTCCGGAGAGTCTGTGTTCTAAAGAAATTTTCTGACTTTGTTAATTACCTTATTGATGTAATGGAGAAAGATGAGTTTTGTACAGTTGCCCAGCACACTTCAAGAATACTAGTTATGCTCGTATTTGTATTTGATGATTAGCACCTATATAAATTATAATATATATATATTTATTTACTTATATATTAATATATTTATACTATTTATATATATATATATATAACTATATATATAATATATATAGTATATATTAATTATTAATAATTTTATAATATTTATTTATTTATATTATATATTTACCTCAAAATATAATCAGAAACTCATTGCTAGAAGGCTACAAGATATCAGTATTTTAATAACCTTTTTTATTTTTACAAAACCTCCCCAGATGTTGACGAAGAACTTAATTCCCCATGGAAAAGGAGAAACTGAAAAGATTTTGTACCCCTATATGTAGGAATAGTTGACCCGAAATTAGGTAATAACTTTCGATTTTTAAGTGAATTTTTCTCATTACTTGAAGGTCTCGTTGCGAATGATTTAAATTGAGATGAGGAACACATCGTACTACATAGAGACCCAGGGGGAACCCTGAACCTTTTTTAGTAACATTGATTTAACTTATTCTTCCCCACGAAACGGTTGCATGGAAGGGAGATATAGGAGAAATTATAGAATAGGTATGAGAGGCAGCAAAGACAAAAATCAACATATATTTCTTTGAATATAAGAGGTGCCGAGAACTGGATAGGCAGCATTGAGATCATAGATGATCTCAAAAGGTTAGTATGTTTGATGAGAGTGAGACTGGATATTATCTAGCTATGAGTAACTTAAGAACTGTGAGAAAGGTGTAAGAGCAGTTAGACAAAGTAATATATGGATTTATGGACGATCACTCCCAGAGGTTTTAAGTTTACAAAAGTTGAGTGAATGGGAGAGAAGAGTTTTACTGAGGCCTGGAAAGAAGTGTGGTAATAATGAAAATTACGAAATAGAAGAGAATGGATGAGGAGAGATGTGATGAAGGACATGTTGAAAATTTTTTCTTCTACCGGTTAGGTGGTTAAAGATGAAATTTGACTGAATGATTAGATAAATTTTATATGATAAGAGGGGACATATAGCCATCGGTACTAGTGACAGTGCTTACTAGTTAAGAATTTTAAGAGAGGCGTTTTTGGGAAAAACTAAACATGGTTTGTGCTAGTTTTAATAGGAACTGAATAAAGTTAATTTGGTTGTTATAAAACATTAAATGCAGAAAGGGTGTTGGGAGATGTAACAAGAAACTCTTTTCTTTTTCCATCCTGGACAAATGGTAAGAAGAAAATCCTACTGAGCATAGACTAATTTGATTTATCCTACAGAGCACAGACTAATTAGATTTACAAGCTACACATGATTTAACCAAAAGAAGTATTCCACAAATCCGCATGGGCTAGGTGTGTTTACCGGGTGATCGCTCTCTGCCTGACAAATGAAGAAAAAAAATGGAGAAAGGATAGTTAACTGGATGAAAGTTGAGAAGGAGCAACTGGGGGTCATATCTGATCATTATTTGGGTATAAGAGAAAGTATTAAAGAGACGTGAGAAGGAGGAGTGTGGTGGCAAAAGAAAAAAACATGGAGAATATTAGGCTAGGTATAGTAGAAGTTGAAGACATCAGATAAATTAGAAAAGTTGGAGAGGATTTATATTCATAGAAATGCGAATAAAGGATATTATAGAAAAAGGGTGGCGATGTACATTAAAAAAGAAAAAAGATTATAGGAGTGCATGAATGATTGGAATCATTTTAAGGAAACAATGTTGATTTACAAGGCAAATTTGCTGTTCAAAAAGATGAATAATGAGGGGAAAAACAAGAGAAAATGTAGTGAATGGTAGAATTAGAAAGTACAAGAATAAATTTTTATCATTCTGACATGTTGCTCTATTAGCAGGAACATGAGATGAATTCCAGATTGTGGTAAAGAAAGTTTAAAATGAAAGAAAACTTCACAGGAGAAGTTCGAAGTATACGATTATACTCAAGAGAAGAAGGAATAGAACTAAATAGTGGAAAGTGGGAATTTAAGTTGAAAAACTATCACTGGGAAGAAAAGTAAACCTTTTGGAAGGGAGATAAAAAGGTTTGAAAATAAGCACTGAAAAATGTTATATAGCGAGATATATATTACAACAGAAAGAGACTGAACAATATAAATAGGGAAGTGTTTGAAAAGGGAGATGAAAACTAAACGGGAAGTTGAAGAAAAATGGGAAAGAATTCTTAGAGAATACTAAATATACCTGGGGAAGGGTATGTTGGAGTAGTTCACACTGCTATCAACACTAGGAGAGACATATACGTGGGAGTTGCAATTTGGCTTTAAGACGTTAGGTTTGGTGCAGTACTTAGTTTGTTAAGGCAGATACTGGTTTGTTGGGTATTAGGGGAACGTCAATGATACAGTGTGATCGGTCTAGAAGGGTGTAGACTTTCGCCTAGGCTTTTCCGGCGCTCTAAAGGGCAGTACTTTTAAATTGGATATGACCTGTTTTTAAGAGTGGAAAATATTTCGTGATAGAATATTGCGAGTGTGGTTGTGTACGAATCACCTAAGCGCGCAAAATCCAGGAAAATCCCAATATTTCTATCAGCTAGAGATAGGAAGCCTATAAATATAATGTCTGTCTAAGAGGTGAATAGAGATTTATCTGTACAATTGTCATTATTTACCAAAAAGAGAACTTGAATACTATTGAATGCGAGGGTACACAACAAAATTGCGGCACAGGGATTGGATCCCCATCCGAAATAATCCTGGTGACAATTCTATACCAGAGCATCCACTTACGACTCGTATAAAAATAGGGTGCGGCAATACTACACCATATCAAGGGGACTACAGTGGTTTAAAAGTACCGAGGAATGCATAACATTGTTTGTGTATTAATTAATTAAGTCCGGGTTCCTCGGTGGTTATGAGAAGGTATCAGGGTTTATAACATCTAAACCTGGACGATGGTTTAAGAATATAATCAAAGAAACCTCATATTTGGGTGTGAAAAATAATTCCTTATGGGAGTTACGCAAGGAATCAAAAGGACTGCGTGGCTTTTTTCGAATTGGTGGACTTGTGTGGTTCGTTAGAAATAGTTTCTAACCTTTCATATAGAGAAGCGAAAAAGTAGGCAGGTAAAGGTGAGTGGATCCCACTAGATATAATTAATAATATAATAATAAGAAATTGAGGTGAAAAATGGACATGTTAACGCATGTCACTTTGGGTAATATTTCGAATATCTTCGTATAAATGTGTGTTATGAATGCAAATTTTTCTTTCAAGACGGCTTATAGGTTAAGAGGGTAGGATAGTCTCCTTATTGGAGTTGGATTGCATTTAATTAGACGCATTAATGGTAGGAATAATAATTATATTTTAGTGAGGATTTAAAGGCCACATATTATACCAATAGGGTGAAGTATAGAATATATATTGTTGATTTAGGGGTATTTACATGAGTGGAGGTAGTGGATAGAGGTGAGTTATTATAGTAGGTATAGACTCCATGGGTTCTGAGACAATAAGTGTAGTTATTTAGTTCTATTATAGTGCAGGTTTAATTTATCTATTTACCATTTAGATAATGTTATGATTTTATATAATAGGGAATATGGATTAGAATTGGGGGTGAGTGAAAGGAACTATGAATTTGATAAATTTATTGACCTATAGTATAATTTTGTGAAAGTGTTTTCATTATTTTTTGAGTGAGTACCTATGAGTAAGATACGTTTTTGCCTGGTTTATCAAAATAAGTAATATTGACTTGATATTGGTGCTTGTAATATATGGACCCTTAGTTATGTGCTCATAAAAGAAAATGATTATAGATAAAAATATTCAATAGTGACGGCTATGTATAAAAAGGGAGTACCTTAATTTTTAATTATTACTGGGTTTATAATGATCATAAATTGAATATTGGAGAATAAGCCACATCAATGAGACCTATTAAATATTATTCGTTAAGGTACTTATAGATAATATAGATATATTGAGTATATATAGCTATTTCTACTATCAAGATAGGCATTAGGAGTGAAATGAGTAATTCGGACCATTTAGTAGATTATTGGCTGAGGGTGATATCTATAGATAAAGTTAGGTATATATATATTTATAATAATTTAGTAAAGGTAAAATATTATCTATATATACAGACAAGTGAGTTAGGAACTTACTATTTACTAATGCGCTTATTGTTAATAATATATTTATTGACCAGAGGGCTGAGAGTGTAATGCATTGTTATTGAGAATAAGTGGGTATTAACTCTATTAAATTGTTATAAATGATTGTAGTGAGTATTGGTAAAATTTGTGAGTATAATAAGGTATTAAGCGGTCTCTCTATGTCTATAAAGTCAAAGGAAGTACTATAGATATAGTATAATATATTTAGACGTATGATGCCCTAACTACAAAATAGATACTATATTTAGATGCATCGAGATGGAAAGGTATCCAAGAAAGCATGATGTGAGATAATTAGGTTATGGAAAAGTGGCTTAGTAATAAACTTATATATTATTATAAATTAAATAATTGGTATACTTATAAGATAGCTATTAATGTCCCTGAAAATGAATAGTGAGTAAGTAGTGAAGTAAAGAAAGAAGAAGAATAAAGATGAATAATTAAGAAAATAAAGAAAAGAAGAAGAAGAAGAAGAAGAATGAAAGAAGAATAGAAGAAGAAGTATAGAAGAAGTAAGATTAAGATTATAGATTAAAAAGAAGAAGAAGAAGAAGAAGAGTAGTAAAAAGATAAGATAAAGTAAATAGAAGAAGAATAAGAAGTAAGTAAGAATGATATAAGAAGATAAGATAAATAGATGAAGTATAAGATATAGATAAGAACGAAGAAGCAGATAAGATAAGGATAAATTATATAAGAGAGACATGAGAAAATAAACAGAATAAAGAGATAAATCGAGTATAAAGACAAAGAGATAGATAAAGAAAAATATAAGGTGAAAGGAACATAATAAAAATAACAAAGAGATTTATGTACTATATAAGACAAATTAAGAAAATAGTAGGAAGAAAGATACCAGAATAGGAAAGATGAAGAAAGAAGCAAACGAAGAAGAAGAAGATGAAGAATAAGAAAAAGAAAGAGAGAGATAAGAAGATAAGCAAAGCAGCGATAGAAGAGGACCTGTATTAAAGACGATAATAAGTAATAATACATGAAGATATAAAGAAGTAAGATAAAGAGTAAAGTAGAAGATAGATAAGATAAAGGAAGAATAGATGAAGTAAGATAAAAAAGTAAAAGTATAGGATAAAAATAAAAATAGATATGATAATAATTATATAATAATATAATAAGAAAAAGTGAAAGAAAATAAAGAAAAATGAGTAAGTTGTTGTCAAGGAACTCCACTATAGACAGAAGAAGAAGAAGAAAGAACGATAAGAGAAGAAGTAAGACCGTGAGACTATCACAGTTATAAACACAAGGGTACTAATACTAGTAGTTATTATATGTGAGTAATTTATATTTTATTAAACTATTTATTATATTCCAGGAGTTACTATCATTTATGAACTTTTATAAAAAACATCTGTTTATATGTATATTATTTTTTAGATAATCGGTATATATATTAATGCATCTAATTTATTATAAATAATTCTTCTGCTATTATTTTATAAATAGTATAAATCATATGAATAATAATCATCACTTTAAATATTTACAGTTCTCAATGTTGCTGTTTAATCACTTTACGTTGCTTAGTACATTCTCAGGTTTAATATTATTATTATTTGATCGTCTTTAGGTAGTTTTTTAAGCGATATTTATATTACCATGGACTAAGTTAAATTAGTATGATACCATAATATATATTATTAGTAAGTATGGCTTACTCACACACCTTCAGCTATAAATACTATAGTGATTTGTTTTCTAAATAAGTTATATATATACATACAATATAAACTGTAATACTCTATTAATAGTGTTTCATATATAAGTAGTAGTATTGGAAATGTTGGATATTATTTCTTATACTCTCACGTGAGATGAAATATCTAGGTTATAGTGAGATTCACCGTCTTATATGTAAAACATGAATGTGTTTTATTAATGCGGTGATCAGCCATAAAAGTAAATTTATACTGATTACTACTTTATTATTTACCATATATATTTTGAAAGCGAATTTGTGAGAGATTTAGGTCTTTCTCTTATCTTTTTTAACTCACTACAAATTTTCGATTCGTATTTGATATATTTTTGGGTTTCGAGTATAGGACTTTCTCCGTATTTTACGATGTTAAAGATCTAAGCTATCAGTTTACCTAAATCTTTATATATTCTTGGGTTTCATACTGTGGATAATTACATAACGACATCACCTTTAAGAGAACCGCCATATAATCCTTTCTTACGCTCATTCAGCTTTCAAGACTAAGCAAAAATAGGAGATTATAGCAGTTAAAGACTTGTCCGTATTGGGTTTTTATTTAGTTCAATTTACAGAAATCTAAAGAAAATCCCTTTCCAAACAAATGAAAAATACTCTGACAACCATCTGTAACCTTTGTAGACAATTGTCGTTTTATAATTAATAATTAAGTTATATAGGTACGTATGTATAACTTCAAATCACTTCAGTTGGCATTTACTTTGTCTGTTGAAATATTTACCACATAGCAAAACACATCACATTATTCTGATAATACTAAATTATAGTGGCCGATGGCACTATTACTGAAGAGAAAATCAGTGGCTGAATGTACTATGCAAGTGAGGCGTCATGTTTATACTAAAGCAATAGTTACTATTATATATCATGGCAACCATCCCTTTACTCTTGTTTTACAATAGATTATAGATCAATATAAATATGATATTAGGTATACGGCCAGTATATTTATTATGATGGTATATAATTTTCTATTTCCTACGTTTGATCTGATATAGATTATACCCACTCGCCCTAATATTGTTCTATTAATAAGTACCTGGATGAGTTAGGACTAACTCCATATATATATATCCGTATACATATACATACTGTGATATATATATATTTATTATATATATATTTTATATTATTCGTCGTGACCCCGTCTTAAGAGAGCACTCTGTAATTATCCTTCACGTGCTTCTGGTTTACATGTTCTCCAGGCTTCAGAGCAAGATTTCAACTAAGCTTCAGTTCACTTGCAACTTGCTAATCTCTTGACCTCAAGCTACTTATCTCTACATGATTAGAGCTTCGGAGCGGTTATCGGCCTGACTTCGCCTCATTAAATTTATTATTCAATCCTAGCTCTCGATTCTACGCTCAATCACATTCCAATTACCATTTTCGTTAACTGCTTATATTGAATTACTAAAGATATTAGATTTAGATGATCGTGAACTCCACGAGTCTCTTCGAATCTCTCACCAGGTTTCAGGTTTTGACAGTCCTACGAGTATTCACTATATTTCGGATGGTATGTGAGCGCTTGCGGGAGCTCCAAAGTTCTTATAAAATCTCTTTGTTCCCATGAGCTTTGGCCACGAGCTCCAATAATTTTAATCTATTTAAGGCCATAGAGGGACTATTCTCGAAATCCGAAAACAACACATCACAGCAATCCCTCCGCTTATCCATAATATTATATAGTATTAGTATATATCCTTAAGTACTCATATTGGTAGAATAACGATATAGTATTTTTATTTCATAAGTTTATTATATGGACTATATCTGACTGTTATATCTCATGTAATATATTACTATTCTTGATATACTCTGATAAATTACTAGTATACTTATGATAATATTAATTTATATATATATATATATATATATATATATATATAATTATATATATATATATATATATATATATATATATATATTATATATATATATATATATTATATATATATATATATTATATATAGTTGACTTTATTAATTCTCTCAGTACCTCCCTTATCTTGTTATGGTGAAGATTTTTCTATTCATCAGTTATCTCTTCCATATGTAACTACTCATCTCATTTCAGTATTAATTATGGTTGCCCCTTCTTTGAATTCCCTTTCAATTCCTAGACTGATTCCATTTTTAGAGTACCAAGGTATAATATATAATAGGTACCTTACCCATAAACTTGGACACGGCGTATTCTACAGATGAGAGTTTACATATAAATATATAAATGTTATAAATTGAATAGGGAGTAAATCAATTATCTTTTAAAGGATTATATTTCACGGAAGGTTTTTCTGTAGAGGCAATTATTAAAATAGCCTAGATCATCATAATGTACTTTCTTACTAAGTTTCATGCATCAGTTCTGGTGACATAAATTTTTAATTATACTTATATAATATTAATTATAATACTAATACCTTATATGTATTCTATTAGTATATCTTTTCCTCACTTATAGGTGAGACTACTTTGAATAAACTGAGTCATTACTATTTGTTATAAATTACAATATATATATATTTCATTGGTAAAAATATTTATATATATATACTCAAAATAATATTAACCTTACAATCGGTATTACTTACATTATTTATCTTGATGGATCAGACCATCCCTGTTCGTCGGACTTATCACTGAGTAAACGATTAACTCCTCTGGATGACTCACTCTCTTGTCAAGGAGGCTACATCAGGTGGAGGGTGAATTGAGCAATAATCTTGATGCACCAGAGTATTATCGCGATCAGTATACATCAGTTCCGGAGTGATCATTCAGGAGTAAGTTACAAGATATAGATGTTCCTGCAGAGCTCACGTTAGCAGCTTCTCAGATAAGGAGATTTTATATTTTGTGTCGTTATCATTATTTGTTCAGGGGTGGCATCTTGACAGTGAGGAGAGGAGCGTTGTGGATCAAGTCATAAATTACACTCCCTTCACTAGAAGGGAGGGGGGGATCGACAGACAGCAGAAGAACAGCGTGCCAGCAATCACTCCGGTTTTGCAAGGTCCAATAGGCATCATTGATTTGTACGAGAAGACTATTTCGGAGCGAGCTGTCCCTACCTGACGAGTATGGTGTCTGTTTTTGATATACAGGTATGTTCTTCTCTATTGTTATAAATTGAAGCTTTGTGCACTCGGATTTACTTGGATAGTTCCTCTAATTAATGGAGCTTAGATTATTATGCGTCTGGGGGGGAGTTGTGCTTGTAATATGAGTTAGAAAATAGTTACTAAAATAGGCAGGTGATACCTATACTTTCGTACTTCACTTACGGACATCTTGGTTAATTAGTAATGTACACATTATAGATAAAATTTTATGTGGTTTGATAAATGGGGTAGTCTGTTGATATGTGATTTATTTTGCTGTACTAGACAGTAGTGCAGTTCTCGTTATCTATTATCTCTTAATATTCCAAACTGCGGCGGGTCTGGTAATAAAATATGGTTACGCATTGAGATGTCCATTTCTATTGCACTTTCGTGTTTGTACAGGCTGGGTGGCATAGGGCTTAGATCACGAGAAGAAATATAGGTACAATTCGTCTTTATTTCAATTAACTATTTATGCTCATATAGATATTTATGGAGAACACGGATTCTCTACACTCAATATTTCGCAAGTGGTTGGACTTGGTCGAGTGAGGTCACTTCGTGGGGAGCGTCCCCAAGCGGCTTCCCGCACTCGATATATGTGTGTAGAGTTATTTCGCGCTTGCTGTGTCTCTTATTTATCTGTTAATCCTTATGACTTATATTGAGTAGCGCGCACTCTCTTTCGTAGTTCGTGGCCTCATTAATATCGGAGGAGGTTGTTCTTCCGGTTAGGTTGTTTTTGTGGAATATCTTGTTACTTACTCATATCTTTTTATTTGCTGTTGTGTAAGCTCTAGAAGTGTTAATGATTTGTTTCTCTCAGGGTGGGTGTGATAGTTCGGCTTAAGACTTATCTGATCATGTTATTACCTCTTGAACGATTCGTATATACGAATTTAATAGATACTGTTACCTCACCATGGGAGCTCACATTGCTAGGGTATCTGCATTTTACATGAGAGGTTGTCGTATTACAGGACTTACTAGTAATACTATATATACTTCATATTCTTACATAAGTCACATTACTATTTCCATTTCTGTCTATCCTCATCTTTTTACTCTATCGAGGAATTCTATATTATCGGTCTTAATCTTTATACCTCTTATCTTAGTCATGATCTGGATTAGAAATTTCTACGGTAATTAGTGTACCTATATATTACTAAACCTTTATTGTTTTTTTTAATTACCAAAATTACTTTTAAATAAATAAACTCAAATATCATACTAAAATTATCTCCTCCTCTAAAATACATCACCTATTCATAACTACTATTATCATTTATTTCACGATCAGGTGAAGTCTCCTCGGGGGTCTCTCTTGATATACTAATATTAATAATACATACTTTGTGACCTTAAACATAAATACAAAAAATTGGTACTTTGAGTAGTAATAAATCACTCACATAATACTATACACGTATATATGGGCTAGTAGGTATAGCGGGTCACATATTATACATATAGAATCATACTATTGAGGAGTTTCTGGTATTTATAAGACTTTATAGCGAATAGATTTATTATTTTCTCTTCTTACAGTTAACTCACAAGCTTAATTATTCAAAAGGGTTCATTCATTCCTCGCTACCTATGATATATTGATAGTAACTGTTATTTACTCAATATCTGGGGTAGGCTTCTATAGGTTTCTAAACCAGCTTTTAGTAGACCGGTGAGTCGAGTCAAAGCCTATAAAAAGGCTTATTAATAAAACTTGATTATGTACTTTCAGGTTCATCTTGGACCTCTACTCGTGATGAACAATTCTTTTATGGCATGAGGAATTCACGGCTCACGATGTGGTGCTTTATCCTCTCTTTTCTATGGTACCCCGCCGCGGCAGGCGTTCGGAAAGAGGCTACACTCGCGACCACCAACTTTACGACGCCCTCGTAGCACAGGGTGTGCTGTGTCGGCGCCACGAGTTTTGTGTTGATTTAGGTAACTCCAGGCTAGTTTCGTTGTGGTGATTCCTTTCCTGCACATCCTGTTCTGTGGAATTTCCTCTCATTTTCCTGTGTTTCCTGCTGAATTTAAATCTCCCTCACCTTAACACCTGCGTCTGTGCTCATCTGCGTATTAGCTAGTGCAAGACTTCACTTTAGGTGATTGTTACATGGGTCCCCGGAGGATGAGGGATGGTAAGAAGGTGGTTATAAAGATTTTTGATATTTATCGATTCTCGGGAAACAAGCGACGCCGCCCGGCTCTCGTCGCCACGCAGGGGACACGTAGTCTTTGTCTTGCTAAATTAACATAGTTTTTTTATTTTTAATGTATTATAGTATGCTATTCGGAGGTAACTTACAGTACGTACTTATATTTCTATTCATAGATTCCCTTGGTGCTCATATATATATAAATATATATATTATGATAAGTTATATATACCAAGTATTAGGAAATATGATGATCCGTTTATATACTTATATATATATATAATATACTACATGGAAAAGCTATATTAGAATAATATAGGAATTAGGCAATACGTCAGATAGTAGTTATATTTAATTACTTATAATATCTCCAAGATATATATTTTATTATAGAAATATGTCAATTCGTATATATAATAAATAATATTATATATACCTCATATATATCATAAATAATAATGAGAATTCAATTAAATTTATTGTTCAAACTCCAAAAAGTAAATTAAAATTAATAAAGACGTCATTATATTTTGAAGAAGAAGATCAAGTAAAGATTTTCCTCTTTAAATGACTTTAAAAACTTTTTAAACTTTAAGACATTTTATTTTATTAAATCAAGTCCCTGAACAATTCAATACTATAGCCACTTGCATAAAGTGATATAATACTTATGATATTATATATATATTATATAATATATATTTATTAAATTTATAGTATATATATAGTATATATATATATATATAACTATATAATATATATATATATATATATAAAAGTTAGACTGACATGCTTCGATTCACGGCGTTTAAAAAATCTTTCTGTATAAGTGATAGAACGTGAGCAAAATAGAAGAAGGAAGAGTGTTGCAGACTTATCGATAGGGTAAATGTAAGAACGAGCATAGCGGTGAAGTCTGAAGTCAGAGAATCGGAGAGAGGAAACGTGAAATTGTGAGGAAAGATAAGTCACACTAACTATCTTCCTCATAGGAGGAGATATGATATTTGAGAGTCGTAAAGAACAGCGTACGTTGTAACAACATTAGTTTAAAGAAAAGTATGACAACAGTTTGAAGCTAAGAAGCAGACTTGAGAGATTCAGTGAAAGCCGGTGTTGAAAAGTCTTAGACATAATCCTTTCGAGGAGAGCTCGATGAGTGTAACCACCTTAGATGTATGATTCATACCTCATCGTTAAAGAACTAGGAAATAGGGCTTCTGAAGGTGCGTCAGAATACCCAACCTCTTAGATGCTCGTTTGGTGTAAAAAAAACAAATTTGGTCCCACTAAAAAGCTATAAAACTTGTCCAAATAGTTCTTTTTGGAAAAGTTTTTCTTCGAAAACATATCTAATCGGTGCCTCTTTGGACAATCTTCTGGAAAACATATGTCAAACAGTTTGTCATTTGACATGCTCTGTTTGACATTTGACATATTTTCCTTTGTCAAGAAGATAAAGAACAAATTT